>JAOEGS010009487.1:15000-38375 GCA_025447755.1 Corythornis vintsioides
AACCCATGTTACCCCTGCAATGAATTAATAACTAGTTTACATTTCGTTATCACTATTAAACCATCTAATTAAAAGCATCATCCCAGAAAACAAACAAAAGTAATTACACAGAGAATTGGCAATTAATTGATTTATAAGAGTAATTATGACTTTACCATATGCTTGGGTTCCTGTATTGAGTATATATTATGGCCAGTATTTTGCAGTGGTATCAACAATTACTTCTGTATATTATCCCTGCATGCCAGTCTTCTTAATTGCATTCCTTAGAGATCATCCTAAATGGTAAAGACAGGAGCAGCCATATGAATTCCAGACTCTGTCTCTGCCCCTGGTAAAGGCTACTCAACTGCTGGGAGAATAGGGAAGACACAGAAGGTCCAGGAGACTTTTCACATCAGAATTGGAAATAGAAAAACAGGGAAAGCCATGCAGTCACCTAAGGACATCACAGCAAGAAAGTAGAAGACAATTTGTATTTAACTTTGTGTATACAAAATGCAACAGAGAAAAACAGAGATATAGAAACTTACACAGAGGGTAAGAAAGGCAACTTTTCAGAAAATCTGATCTCCCTCTAGCAGCACATGAAAAATTTTATTCTTAATCATGCCTATACAAAACACCCAGATGTATTCTGTTTCTTGTTAGGCTTATGGCATCACAATCATGTACTGCTATAGAAGGTCTTTCATATTAGAACTTGATTATTCATGCTGTGAGACTTTTTTTTTTTTTTTTTTTCTGAAAGAAACACACACAAAAAATGGAAAAGTTTTGAAAAAGAATGAGAAACTGCAAGAAGTGAACACCTGAAAGAAGTGAATATTTTGTCAGATAGCTGTATTTTTTCTTCTAACGTTCTGTAGCAAACACTAATCCAAAACATGAGGCCTAAACACATACATACATATACATATATATTTATATATATATATGAGACCATTCTGTTTCATATGTCCACAACATGGGTTATTTTATTGATATCAGAGTTATGTTAAAGAAAATTAGAACAAGTGAATCTCGAGGCCATGATAAGAAGGGAAAATTAAATTCTGAGAAAATTTAAATATGAAGGAGCTTCTAGATATGCAAAACATTTACAGCCATTCAAAGACATTGCAAACTATTTATAACAGACAAAGCACCTATAAAAGTTTGGTGACACTAATGCCAAATGAAATCATACACTATGGGAGAGAATTGTCAAGACATCCCAAAAAAAAAAACAAACCACAAAATTCTGTCTTCTACTGAACACCAAATGTTAGGGCTGCACACAATTCCCACTGAGCACGTGTGAGGAGCAACCATCTGTGTACTGTTGGGATGGCTGACCATGTTTCTTTCTCCAACCCCAAAACACTTTGTCTGTTTCATGACCTTCATTTGTGCCATTTTGCTACTGCTTCAATATATTGGTGCATATTTGCAATAAAAATATTTTACTTTTTTTTCAATAGGGAGAGGAGACATGAGTTAAACTTTCTGATTGAAATACAACAGATATTTACAAAACAAAACAAAAAGAGACCAAAAAAACCCACCCCCAAACATCAAAACAATCCCACAAAACCCTTCAAATTAATAGAATGTTTTAATTGCACCGGGTTTAAAAACAATTGCATTTCTGATAAAAGAAGTTACTTTAAAAAAAGCCCTTCCTCCTTCACCCTCATTACTTCCTCGTATCTTTTTTTCGTTGTAGCTCAGCTAGAAAAAAAAAGGGAGGAAGAGAACATAGATGGTGGACATTAAATTTTGGTCATAATATAATATCTTGAGTTACAAATCAAGACTCTTGTACAAGCTACTGTAACTCAGGGTTGGCCACCTGAAGCCAATAAGATGTTTTTGTTTTCTTCTCTTTTTATCACTTATTTGTCAGCTATGTTTTACTGTCTAAAATGACTTAATCCTAACCAGAGATCCTGCACCACAAAACAACAGAACATCAAAGGTGACTAAAGGAGGAAGATCAAACAGGAATTAGGCAATCCAGGGAGCAATTAGAGGACATCAAAACTACCCTGAGGGAGAGAACAGGACTGAGCTAGCCCACCCTAGACGAACAGTCCCATTGACTTTGATCAGCCAGGAAAACATGGATGAGTTGAGGGAGGTCTGGTGATATCCCAGATCTCAGACAACCCAGCTGAATACACCCTCTTGCCTCTCCAAGTACTTTGGAATTTGACTTGCAAGCTTGAAGAACTGCATCTTTCTGGGTTTTTATTTTTATCCACAAAAAGCTACACGGAAAAAAAAATATTTTTTTTTCTTCTGAATGTCCTGTTAATGTATCACATTACTTCTGGTTTTTTTCAAAACACCTTTGTTTAACTACTAGGCTAATCAAACTGTCATAAGCTGATTTTGCTCCAGAACTGTTGCATTTCACTGGAACCAAAGGTCATGATGATGAAAGCAGACCACTTCTGTCACAGGCTGTGTCATCTTGGTAACACTGGTAATGACTCACCTTTTAGGCTTGTGAGGCATCTTGCCCAAGCTAATCAGGTAGGCTCACCCTACTGTTAACAGAGAGGGGCATTTCCAAAGAGCAATGATGAAAAAACTGTAGGGATGTTGGCTGGAGGGGATGTCTGAAGGCTTCTTGGCCAACCTCCTGCTCAGACAAGGAGTGTTGCCAAGCACCATCTCATCTCAGCCCCAGCTTTGTCTAATCAAGTCCTGAGAATCTCACAAGTAGGATTCCCAGCATTTTTATATCACTTTGTCAGTGCCAGATACTGGTATAAAATATCTTAATGTGATACCCAACCTAAACCTTGACAATTCACAATTTACAGCCATTACACTTTGCTGAATACATTAACTGCCACTGCAAATAATTGTTTTGCTTTTATTGATTTTTGTAGTTTCTCTCCAAGGTGTCATAGGTTGCTATTGGATCACAACCTTGCCCCCACTTCACCAGATGAAACAACTCCAGATCCCTCAGTCTATGCTCATAGCTCATGTACCAAAAGCCCTTGGGCATCTTGGTGGCCCTCCTTCCAGCTTCTAATCACACCCTTTGATCTGGAGAGCAAGGAACTGGATGCCTCCTTCCAGACAGGACCATACACCAACTGGAAGGAAAGCAGCTTACCTTGATCTGGTGACTGTATATCCCCTGCTGATAATCAGTATTTTTAAATTATGAACAAAATATTTTCACTGCTTTTAAGGGTTTAGCAGGGTTTGTTCCACACTGCCTCTAAGACCCTTCCTGGGATTTGGTATCCACATGGCCGGGAGAAGCACGGGCTCCCAGGGACAGGAGGGCAGGCCCTGGCAGGCAGGACTGTCCCACTGCTTGGCCAGCAGCAGGACAGCTGGTGGGCACTGGGGCAGCCCCAGTCCTGGACATTAGACACCTCCCTCGGGACTGGGATGAGCCAACCAGTGGGATGAGCAACTGGAATGAGCAACTGGGATGAGGCTGAGATTTTAACCCTTGGGTTGGGATCAGCCCCCCTGGGGGAACTGAGGGCAGACACAGCCCTGAGATGTCTGAGCAGGGCAATGGGGATGGGGCTGAGCTGAGGCCATGCTGGAAATGGCATTTAGCTTAAAAGTAGGGCTGCTTGCCTGTGCCCTGGCTTGCTCCACAGCAGCTCCCTCTCCTCAGGGATGAGATCTGCTCTTGCCAAGCTGGCCAGTCCCCTGGTGTCACATTGAAATCCTAACAGCCCCTATCTGGGCAATGGGCACAATCCTACTGCATTTGTCAGACAAGGCACTGGGTTTATTTATGTCTGTAAAACATGTGGCTGGGTGGCTCTGATCCTGGCTGAGGCCTCCAGGTACAGCTGTAGTACAAATAATAGCCTTGAATCTCCTCCAGGTTATTCTCTTTCATTACTGTAGGCAAGGAAGGGATTAAACTAATAACACCCAATTTCCCATTATGCTGATATTTAGGAAAATTACTTTGGGAAATCAGGAGCTCATTGGTTCCAGCAGTTTCCTTTGGGAAAGTAACTTGGGGGGAGTTTTGGGGTTTTTTTTCCTTTATCATTACAGGTAACTCTTACACTAGGTACTAGCTAGGGCCTGGGTTTTCCTACATTTTAAGCAGCTTGTCAAAGCAAAATTAATATTATTTTTCTTTTTTTTTTCCTATAGTATTTTTTCTTAGCATATTGTTTTAAAAGTCCATAAGGATAAAAGTTCATCCTATTGTGCTATCTATTTTGCAAGCCTGGCCTCATTTTATATCCAGAGATAGAATGTTAACGTGGAGAAATAAACTAAACTGCAGAAACTTTGAGCTTACATTTCTTATAGCTGAATTTTTAGCCAAACAATGATAAAGGTATTAACTATTTGATCTTTTAGATTATTTTTTAAAATTATTATTATTATTACTTCGGCAAAGCATAAGCTATAAAACTAAATTACTAGTATGAAATAAAACCAGCAAGTGGCAGTATTTGACAAAAATCTGAGAAGTTACTAGGAAACTTCTCAAAGCAAATGGAGATTTACACTATATATAAGTAAGCACTTCTCCTAGCATTCAGAAAGAAAGAAATCTCATTTCCAGTCTAAATATCTTATTTTGTTGTTAGGTGAGGTCCTCAACTAGAGACACTGGAAACAGAACAGAATTTTCCCATGGATATTTATATGCAGGGTCAACAAAAATTACACTACAGATTTTATAAAAATTCTTCTATGAAAACTGGCTAAGAATAGAAAGATACCAAAACTGTTTATATCAGAAACCCTCCCTGCCACCAATTTAGAATAGCATGCAATGAATATTAAAATAATAGAATTATAGAATTGTTTATTTGGAAAAGACCTTTAGAAGCATTGAGCCCAACCATAAACCTAACACCTCATACTCTATTTGGACTCCAAAAGGCATGAAAAAAAGTCTAATTTGAATGACTTACAAGGCATTAAGAATGTATTAACCAAGAGCCTGAAGGTAACATGTAGCTTAAAGTAAATGGTAAGAATGTGATCTAGCATGTTACAGCTAATTGTCTAATTAGAGTGAAAATGTCTATGCACTTTTAATCTTACTCTCATAATTACATATGGAAAGCACAGATACTTCTGATGGATAGTATAATAGTCTAGTAAGTCCCCATATGCTAAAAACTTTTCAGAACAATTTTAATCTCCTATAGAAAATCCATTTTTCCTATGTTTGTTTTTGAAAAGAATAATCAAGCAGCAAAATGCCACACAATTAATTGTCATTAATATTTTCCTACATGCTACAAATCTCTATATTACAGCATTTAATTATCTAACCTCAGATGTTCTACTGCTTTTAGTGTGGGAGCTGCAGGATGACAGATTTACAACCACCAAGATGGTCTAATGTGAGTGGCATTTCCGGGACAAAAATCTACTTGTGCCAACACTTGCACTTTGTAGGTTAAAAGTGCCTGAGCTCTTCCCGGACCAGGAAACAAATTTAATTTTCAGATTAAGATACATACCCCAAAAGTGATTAGAAATACAGAGGAGGTGGTATACATAGCAGCTGCTTCTGAAATTGACACTCAGGTGATAAATATTTATTTTAACCTGTTTCTTCTGTAAACTCCCTTCTACTTCAAGCTGGGATCCTCCAGTATAAATCAGCTGATATGTATGTGAGTTTCTGAGCAACATAATGTGTTGAAATATCAGACATATTAGCAACAGTATTTAGAAATTGATTCCAATTAGAACTTATCTAAATGGTAAGAGTCTTATAGGAGTCTCTGACTACCTCAGAAACTCAATCATATTACCAATAACACATCAGGAAGCCTCCCCTATCTCCAGGCACATACTGAGCCCACAAGCTCCCAGTTAGTAAACCCAGCCCACTGGGAGGCTTGAAGGATATTTTAAAGGATTCAGGACAGCTTAAAACAAGAAAAATGCTTCTCTGATTTTATTAGCTAAGTCCTTTTTAAGATATAAGCAGTCATGTCTTGCTTTGGAGAAGAGAGATACAGGGAC
Source organism: Corythornis vintsioides (assembly GCA_025447755.1). Classification (NCBI taxonomy): domain Eukaryota; kingdom Metazoa; phylum Chordata; class Aves; order Coraciiformes; family Alcedinidae; genus Corythornis; species Corythornis vintsioides. Next base: position 20,980 of record JAOEGS010009487.1, read on the forward strand.
TTGGGAAAAATGTAATTACATTCTTCAGAAAGAGTTACAGACAATGACTCATCTCAATGTATTTTGATTCTGGGCCCATCAGTGATTTCCAGCACTCATAACACAATTCCAAGGTCTGATTTCCTACATGAGGTGACTGACTTGGTGTTAAAATGATAAAAAAATAAGAAGTAATTGCCTCACTCTTGCTGAAACCAGGCTTTCATGGTGAGATTCAGGGTAAGATTTACTGTACTAAAATTTTATGCAAGAATTGCCTCTTCATTGTTCCTTAAAGAAAGAGACATACAGGCAACCCCATGTAATTGCCACAGATTATTTCTTGCCTGGGGGTGCTGACTTTCAGCATATATAACAGAGTATGTTGTTGTTACACTTGATAGGTTAGTTGTGATCACTCTTACTCTCCTAATTGAAATAACATTCTAATGTCTTCACCTGGGATAGTCAGATCAGCTGTTGAAGGGTCTGGAGAGTTTCTCTAATGAGGAGAGGCTGAGGGAGGTGGGGTTGGTTAGTCTGCAGAAGAGGAGGCTCATGGGGGACCTTGTTGCTTTCTACAGCTACCTGAAGGGAGGTTGGAGGGAGGTGGTGGTCGACCTCTTCTCTCAAGTGAAAAATGCCAGGACGAGGGGGAATGGCTTTAAGTTGTGCCAAGGGAAATTTAGGTTGGATATCAGGAAAAATGTCTTTCCAGAGAGGGTGGTTAGGCATTGGAATGGGCTGCCCAGGGAGGTGGTGGAGTCCCCATCCCTGGAAGTGTTTAAGAACCGTGTGGATGTGGTGCTGGGAGACATGGTTTAGGGACCCTGGCAGTGCAGGGTGAATAGTTGGACTTGATGATCTTAGAGGTCTCTTCCAACCAAATGATTCTGTGATCATGAAGAGAGCTGGACAAAATGTATCTGCTTTGGACCTGACATCACATCAAAACAACAACATATTTAGGGTAATAGATGAAATCTCAAAGGTAATTTAGTTGTGACTTCTCATGCAAGGTTTGTTTTGTGAAAGTGTTGAGATCACGGGAGCAAAGTCTACAACCATTATTCCTGTGAGTACTTTTCCATGCTGTTAGTCCGAAGATGCCTCTTTGCTGCTCTGCCCACCTACTCAGAACTATTGGCTGAATGGAATTCAGGACAAATCTGTCAGATTTTCCTGGTTCAGCAGTACAAATTGCAGCACTAAGAGGGGTTAGTCCAAAGATACCGTGAGTCCTTCAAACCAGGGCAGAAACCGAGTTCAATTTGTTGAATTTCCTTCTTCCCATAGGGCTTTCTCTTTTCCTTCCCTTTCCCCCATCTCTTTGCTTTCTATTCACTTCTCTTTCCCCTCCTTTTCCCTTCTCCACTCCTCTCGCTTCCCTTTCTCTTCTCCCCTCCTGAGATCGTTCAGCTCAGGGGGCACCTTCACCCCCTCCCTCCCGGGGGGGACGGAGCCAAGGGCTAGGAGAGCAGCTCGGGGGCTGCAGCCGCCCCCTCTGCCCGGAGCCAAGGGCTGGGAAAGCAGCTCGGGGACTGCAGCCGCCCCCTCTGCCCGGAGCCAAGGGCTGGGAAAGCAGCTCGGGGGCTGCAGCCGCCTCCTCTCCCCGGGCCGCGGCGCTGCCCCGCGGTGCGTGCGCAGGGAGGCGCGGATCCCCGCCGCGGGACGTCCTCCCATCCCTCCGCCGGCCGGGGCGTGCCCACCGCCGTCCCCTCCTCCATCCTGCGCGGGGGGACGGGATCGCCCCGCCGCCGACCACAGCGGCAGCTGCGGCCGGGGAGCGGAGCGGGTGCGACGCAGACCTGACGGAGCCCTCTCCTCCTCCTCCTCCTCCTCCCCCGCTCCCTGCAGCATGGCCCGGCGCGAATCAGCGGCAGCCCCAGGCCTCTGCCTTCTGCTCTTGCTGCTGCTCCGCAGCGGGGGGTTCGGCCCCTCCACCGCAGCCGCCCAGCAGCCCCCGTCGCCGCCGCAGCGCGGGAGCGTGTGGTGCCCCAGCCGGTGCCTCTGCTTTCGCAGCACGGTGCGCTGCATGCATCTGATGCTGGAGAGCGTCCCTGCCGTGTCCCCGCAAACCACCATCCTGTGAGTAGCCGGGCAGGGAGAGGGGGGCGGAGGGAGGGCAGAGGAGGAGGAGGGGATACCTGGGGTGGGAGGCACTTTGGGTGGCGGTGGAGCTTCAGCCCTTTGTCTGCCGGCGGGGGAGGGGGATCGGACCCGCGGCGTTGGTTGTGCCTCGGGAGCTTCGCCGCTGCTTGGAAGGGGGGGCTGCTCTTCGGTGAGCCGCGGCTGGGCGGCCCGGGGCTGCCCGCGGTTCTCCTTGGCTCGGCGGGGCTGGGATCGCTGCCCCCACAGCCCTGCTGCCCCAGCGGCCCCGACGCCGGTCCTCGGGGGTGGCCGTACCCCGGAGTGCTCCGGCCGGCTTGGGCATCGCGGGGGTTAGACGCGGTCTGCCCGGTGCCCCTGGGTTGGTTACTAGAGGTGAATAGTCTGGTTAACCTGCGGGCATTGTGTGTCTTGCTTCATCGCCCTGAGAAGGGTTTTACTGCTTCTTTAGTAGCCTGCCTAAAAGCATATTCGGTTGGCAGGAGCAGGGATGGTGGGGATGTGTGAGCAAACCGGGACCCAAATCCTGCTTTTACTGAAAACTAGCGATTCGGGTTCTTAAAGATACTGTTATTTAAAGTCAGGCTCTGATGTGTCACTCAGGTGACCTGGCCATTCTTCTGTAGGGTCTGGTAACTGTTTTGGGTGCGATTGTGTTGGTAATAACATTTGGGCTGCCCAGGGAGGTGGTGGAGTCCCCATCCCTGGAGGTGTTTAAAAACCGTGTGACTGTGGTGCTGGGGGACATGGTTTAGGGACCCTGGTAGTGCAGGGTGAACGGTTGGACTTGATCTTAAAGGTCTCTTCCAGCCAAATGATTCTGTGATGTTGACAATGATGGACATGTATTTAATTCTCATTGATTTGACTGAAACTCTTACATTTCCAGCCACATTTGCCACTCATCAATAGAAAGTCCTGAATGAACATCACACGTTAGTTTGCTTCGAGTTTTACTGTGAGGAAGGGATTGTTCCACTGACCTGCTTATATGTTACTTGGCCCCAGAAAACTCTTGGCATCAGCCCTTGTCCTTCCCTCACACACACGCAGCCGTGGAAGCTGAGCAGAGCTTGGCCCTGGGAATTTGCTGCTGGGCCTCCTGGAATAAATTGACTTGTGACTTTGTCAGGTATTTTCATAAAGGGGTCTATAAAGCCTTGGTGTGTTTCAGCTTCCAAGTATTATTTAATGTGAAGAGTACAGTCATTCAGCATTAACCGAGTCTCTCCTTGGCAAGAAGAGCAGCCTTTTGGCAGAATGGGATTAGTGCTGCAGTACTTGTAAACCTTTTAGGGAACAATACAGGAAGAGGGTGGTTAATGTTTCTTGCATTTGAAACAAAGTACATTCACAGGACACCTTTTTGCCTTGAGATCACAGGAAACTGTGTAAAGCTAGTTTTGTGATTCATCTTAAATGTAAAAATAAAAAAATAAAGGAAAATCTTTATAGAGTATGGAGTCAAGACTTAATGGGTTGGTTTCATGTTAAAGAGCCTGCAACAGCAAAAAAAGTATTAGATTAAACCTAGCCAGGGTGGAGCTCCCCTTACGGTGGGTATTTATAACCTTGCAGTGAGTCAGAGGAGAATGTGTGAACAATGCCAGCATTATACTTGTCTAACCCCCACCAATATATCAAATTGTCTAGTATCCAAAATCTGAATTATCATTCTGGTATAATGCAATCTACAGTGCAGCAGAAGTAATGCAAAAGAAGTTAAAAACCTTTTTTTTTTTTTTTTTTTTCTTTTGCAATTTGACAAAGAACAATAGCTCTCAAAATGTGCTGCTGGATGACCAGCATTCTTCAAAACATAATGGTGCTTTTACTTGCCATTTGATAATAGGTGTTCTCCTTTTTCATCAATTGACAGGGGACCATAACAAATAAGTCATATTTAATTTGTAATTGCACTATTGCTCCTGCAACAGTTCTGCTGAATGCCTGTGACTGGGGAGGAGATGGGCCAGGCAATATAAATCTCTGGGATGAAGAACAATGGTGTCATTTACTTAGCAATTGGAAATTTGAAGGTGCCAATTATACATAAATAGAACACCAATTGTATATTAATTGCCTACCTTTAGCTGGAAGATGTGATTTCAGAATAATTATCACATGTCTGAGGCACTCTTTGAATTATCAGATGCTCTGCCACTCATTTTCACCCCAGTTCTACACAGCATTTTATGCTTTGAGGCAATCCATCACCTACAGAAGCCTTTCTACATTTAGAAAAAGCAACTATTCTTAAGCATGAAAATATAGAGCAGTTATTTAATCTCTGGTTTGACTCTCACAGTTTGTCTTTCATGTTGAGCTTGCATATTAGATGTATTTTCATTAGTAGTGGTGTTGATAGCTAGGTAACTAGAAATAATGAGTTAATTTCAATTGAATGCCTTCCCCTTTAAAACGTAGGTTTAGAAAACCTTGCCAAATGTGTTGCTGATGGGTTAAGTCCATTTTTACTGCCATTGGTAAATTCCACAGTCTTGTCTGGTTTATTTCTTCCTTAGGACACAGATTGACTGAGCGGAGTAATTTTGTATAAAAACATCACCAGAAGTTTTTCCTCCTTTAGAAGGATATAGTTAAATTGTATTTGCTGAGCACCGGTTCTGAAAGCTGTCCCACGTTGGCAGCTGAGTTGACTTTGCTCTACCTCACATATAATTTGTTATATGGATTAAACCAGCATGGGGCCCAGACCAACAGTGCAGCCAAATGTTTTTCCCCACATATCAAAAATGTCTACTCCTAATCTCAGGCTCTCTTCTGAAAGCTGTTTGTAACATAACTAGTTGCTGACCTTGCCAGTGCTACTTCTGGCTGTACATTTTCTTGCTCTCTCCTGCTTTCCCTACTTTCTGGCACTTCTCTGCTGCAGGCTGGGATCCATGGCTTAGATTTCTGCTGCAGGGTGGATCCTGACAGCTCTGAAAGTTGTCATGAAGCCTTGGGTGAGCACGTGCTTTCACCCAAGTTGAGGGTTTTTTGCCCAGATTTTGGAGGACTAAAGCTGGCCATCCCAGTTAGCACCTCTTGTGCTGACTGCCCTTAAGAATAAAGATCTACCTCTAAAATGGTTTGCAAAACCACTTCATGCTTTAACTGGAAGCTTCCTTTAATCTCTGACTAGAGTGCTCATGTATTCATGGAAATATATGATACCATATAATGGTTGAGGGATGTAAAATCTGGATGCAGCACTATTGCTGTCCTCTCCCCTGAATTGTAACCTGTTTTACATTTATTTAGGGTACCTTTGTGTTTACAACCATTTCTAGTTCACAGTGTTTGTAATTACAAAAAGGGTCCTTTGAATACTGATGCAATATGTTACTATTTGTATCTTGCCTAAACATAACAAGAGTCCAAATCTGTCTACAGGACTGGTTACAAATACTTAGACCAATACTAAAATTCATTCAGTGTTTTTTTTGGCAGCACCTGAATGCTCTCTGATTTTTTGCTAGCTGAACAAGCATGATTGCATTCACTGCAGTTGGGTCTCAAAAGACTGACCAAGAATAGAAACTAACATTCTGTTGTAAGTAGAAAAGGAAAAACTGACCCCAAAAAATTGTCTCAAAGTGGACTTGATTTGCACTCAGGATGGTGTGCAAATTGATGGAACTGAGGGGAAAAAAAGCCAGTTGTAATAACATTTGGTATGGATAATTATTACTTTGGCTTTTCTGCATGTCTGTTATGAATGAAACACCTTTCCAATAGCTGAGTATAATTTCAAGTGATAAGACCTTAATAGGCCTTCTAAAATTGCAATCATTCCAGGTGAGCAGCTTTGGAAGGTAGTTGCTGAAATCAAATCGAAGGCCACAGTCTCAATGTTGCTTGTTACTACTTTTGTTTCCATGATTCCAACATATTCTACAAATTGGATGGTTTACAGTGCATACCTATTTTTTTAAAAACATTACTGATGCTTTTTAAGAACATCTGTCTTAATATAATTAAAAAAAACCCAACAAACTGAATTACAGAAATTACACATCTGTTTGGAGTGTAAATGAATTACTAAAGAGATAAGAGTAATGGAAACATAATGACATTTTGCATTTCTGTGTTGATTTGTGATACCATTATGATTTTTAACAGGCATTTAGGGAAAAGAAATGGGTGATATGTATGAATTCCATCACTGCAGGAGTCTCTGGGCTATCCTAGCAGAAGGATGCATGCTATTTGCATATCTTCTGTTTGCAAATGATGCATTATCAGTCAGCAAAACACCATCCCATTCTCATCACAAAAATACAGGATCTTCATTTCTGATTAGATCTTTGAAAGCCTTTTAGAAAAATCCCAGTAGGTTAAGCAATTAAGACAGCAAATAATCACACCTTGACACTGAACTAAGATTGTATTCTCAAATCTGGACTGTGAGTAAACTCAACCATTTCACTGCTGAGCATCAGTTTACATATAGGAGGTAATCAAGAGATGTGACCCTGGTATGAGACTTTAGTTAACACACAGAAATTTGTATATACTTAGTGTTCAAAAAAAAAACCTGATACTGAAGGTTTGCTTGAAGTATTTGAGGCAAACAAAACAGATATTGACAGACTCATGACTGGGCAGCAAACTGTGTTAGATGCAAGTGATGATGTGCTTGAGTAGCACAAAGCAGGCAGAAAGCATAAGATTATTTCAATAAAATTATCTTTGTCTTCCTTCATGGCAATTTTATTTTCAGAATTCAATTTGAGATGAAAACATCTACATTTCAATCTCTTCATAAAAGAGTGTACAACCATGTTTGGTGTCTCAGCTTCATTTCTTTGCTACTTTCTAGTAGCAAATTAGGCCATGCAGTCCTCAGAGCCTGGAGCCTTGGACTTGGCTCACCCAAAAGAGTTCCTAGGACTTGGTGGCTTTTTTTGTTGTTGTTTTCTTTTGGGGTTTGTTTGTTTGTTGTTTTCCTAATGGTTGAGTATTTAGGTGTTTTTGTTCTTGTATGGTTGGACTCGGTGATCAAGGAGGTCCTTTCCAACCATGATTATTCTGTGACTTGGTTCATTTGCTACCTCTAATATCTATCACAATCTGAATTCCCTGAAGAAAATTATATCTACCTTCCAGTTGCCTCTCCAAAAAGGACACAGGTCTCCTACTGGGCTTGTGTTATACCTTCTTGCTCCCAATAGATGTGTCAGATAGCAGAGGACATCTAAACCAACAACAGGCCCCTAACATTCAGTGTTTCTGTGAAGAAGAGTGTACTTCTCCATTGAGACCTGTTTACTGAACACCCCCAAATCAAATGGATACTGCAAATGATACCAAACCTCCCCAGCAAAGCAGTTGGTGTGCAGGATAGGTGCAGGAGGATGTGTAGGATGTAGACCCTGCTAAAGCCATTCCTGGGTAATCTGTCTGTACTGCTGATGGATCAAGCCAGGACCAAGGCATGAATGTGTTAAGGAGACATTTGCAGAGCTTGCAGAATGTGCCTGGTTGTTAGCAGGGGGCAGAAGGGCACAACATTGACAGAGTGTTTGGCATTTACTGGGAGACATTAGACAAAGCTGCTGAGGGATGCAGCAGAAAGCTGAGTCTTCATTTCAAGAACATATCTGCAAGTCACTGGATTCATTAGTGGGAAAGTATTTTTGTCATCTCAGCATCAAGTTAAGCCTTGCCAAATTCTTTGCTGAAGAATGGGAAAACATTTGGAGAAAATTGTTATCCATCATTTCCTGAAAGTATCTTACTGTATATTTAACAAACTGTCATCAGAGGAGTACATTGTCTTATGTTACAGTTAATAAATATAATTTCTGGTTTTCATCTTTTTTTACTAAGATGCCTTTTTGATCAGTGAATACTTAGCATTTGAGTGTTAAAATGCTGAATATGTATTTATTTACAGAAAGATGTCCATAATGAGTAAAACCAAAGATCCTTTTGTCCTAGTAGCTGTGCTTTGAGGGTGACTGAAAGGACAGCTTCCAAACAACTACATAGAATAAAGCAACATATAGTGGTCCATCCCTATAATAATTTCCTGTTTAGGGGTTTTCTGAGCTAAAGATTATTGTCATATTATATATAAATCTTTAAATTTTTTTTTCCTTCACAAACTGTTTAACCTCTTTTTTTTTTTTTTTTCCCTTCAATAATTTAGCTGTTAGTTACACTGCTAACTGTAGTGACAAGGCACACTACATGAACTTTATGGTATAAATTGCTCTCTAATTTTGTTTGAAGCCTGCAAGTTGATAGCTTCCCTTGGTGTCCACATTTTCCTTTGTTGGAAGAGGCAGCAAATACTTGATCCTTTTCATTCATCTCATTGCCAGCCATGATTTCATGATCTTTGATCCTAAGCTTCTCCATTCATTTATTTTTAAACAATCTTCTCAATGGGAGATAGGCATTTTTAATCAATGGGAGATAGGCATTTTTAACCTTGCATCATCTGAATTGCTCCTTCCCTGCTCTCTTGTGTTTTGAGGTGAGGGAATTAGAGCCTTCCCCAGTCTCTTCACATGGACAGATCTGCTATGTGGGCTAACTGGGGATTTATACAGCAGCATTAGGATTGTCTGTGATTTATTTTATTTTTTTGATTCCTTTCCTAATAATTTCCAACATCATATTTCTTTCTTTTGAACTATTGTTTTCATGGAATTGCCAAGAGTCTATATATAGTAATTATAGTTCTAGGCCCACCCTTTTAATTGTGAAGTTTGGTTTTATCAGTAATACATTACTATATATTAACGTGGTAGGTCTGCATTTTAATAACCATTCCTGGATTGCTGCCAGTGTCTTCTGCTGTTCTTCCTATTCAGACTTTGTCAAAACAGATGAATATCATAAGAAAAACTTTGTTTTCTCCTTTATTCACCCCTCTTGAGTGTCTCTGCTGTTACTCAGTTTTCCCAAACAACAGCAAAATAAAAAGTGATGAGTTCTATCTATTTTCATCATTACTGTTGGGAATTCAGTGGCATGAGGGACATTGAGTAAGATGTTTTTGAGTAGCAGAGACAAATATGGGATTCCTTACTGGAAAGATTAAGAAATGAATGCTTGGATATGAGTAAATACACTCTTTCTCTCATAATTCCCAAAGAAGACTGGTGGAAAAAATAACAGGGAGCTGCCTGTCCCTTGCATCTTCAGGAGGTTCTGGACTGAGACACCATGGTGACTGCTTTGCCTAACATTGTGGTAAACACATACCTAAGAGAAAAAATATGGCTGGTAAATACTTAACCTCCTTGATTCTTGTGAGTGGCTCTTGCTGGGATTAATTCCCAGGTGAAGTCAGTGCTCATTAAGAGATGGATGTCATTAACCAGCAGAAAACTTAGTCATTTAGGTATCAAACAACTGTTGGACTGCTCATGTGTGCTTATAGATAGGCTTGTAAGTAAACTTATTTTAAAAAAAAATGATTGAAAGTCCAGAAAAATAAAGAAAGATAGGATATACAACCAATAAAGAAGACAACAGAGGTCAGGTTAAAGATGGAAGAAAGCTGCTGAAAGAAAAGAAGATAATCCAGTGGAAGAAATTGCTGTTATGACATGAAAAAAATAGCAGACAACTATTCAAAAACTATGAAAATAAGAAGAGAAATACTGTGTGATTTCTAACATTGCATAATGTTTTACTTTTGGGATTACAAAATGTCCTTTTACGGGAATATTTTATTGTGTATAATGGGTAAAATGAAAATACTAGATGAGTGTTTTCAGGCCCCACAAAATTGTCACAGTTGGAAAAGTCCTCTATGATCACTGCATCCAACTGTCAAACACCCCCCTCCCCAAATAAAGAGAACACAACCCCCCAAAAAAACATCACATCTCACATTGTTTCAATTATTTAATTTTGGATTAATATTTCTGAGGTGTTCAAAGCTTGCTGTTGTTTGTTTACAGTATTTTTCCCCACTTCATATGTTATTTTGTGATGAAATATTTTGTTCATTTTAGATCTTCTATTGAAAATGTGAACTTATGCATAGCTTTGTATATGTAAGTAATCTCCAGGCTTCTGATTCTTCCTAGGCTTGGATGTTTGCTGAGTCTCTTTCCAGCAAGACTAAATGTTTGCAGCCTTATAGGCTAAGACTTCACTTATAGTAAAGGTCCATTTATAAAGGTGACATTGAAAATCTATATCACATAAGCTAAATATTTATAGTTGCTTGTATTTCTGGAGAAGCTTATGTATAAATATAAGTTAATATTTTAAATACTTGTATATATCTCTGTGTTTATACATATACACTATACAAACTGTGTGTATACATATACAGTAAAATGGATACAACTGAGCCAAATTGCCTTTATCATTTGTTCCATTTGGATTTAATGAAAAAAATAACCTCAACAAACAACAAAACCCAACAAAAGTAGCTTTACAGGCTTTAACATTGCAAACTTGGGCAGAGTTTCAAGACAATCCAAAGTGATGGTGCAATGAGAGCTGGCAGAGTTGGAACGGAGTGACTCAAGTGTTTCCTTTTCCTTCATTTGTTTATCATTCTGGCAAATTTTATTTCTTTTCGGTATGGAATTATTCCTGTTCCTAATGAGAGTCAAGTGATTCTTTTCAAAATGAAATCTGAATGTTAATTAATTGCAAATAACAAAGGTTCTCAAATGTTTTGAGAAAGACATGAGGGAGGGACTGCTGTGGGCTTTCAGCTTCACGTCTTCCTGTTTAATCAGTTTTATACAGATTAGCTAAAATGAGGACATTGGAGAGTTGTGCAGTGCCCTGGCATGATTTCTGAAATCTTGTGGAAGTCTGTAGAATCAAAACCTGAAGTGTGATACAATGAAGTGTTCTCAGTTGGTGTGTGTTTGTTTGGTTTTTTCTTTGGTTGGGTTTTTCTCCTATGTTTTACTAAGGAAATTGATGAGCATATGTAATTAACTCCAAAACAAGTTTCAGTGACTGTAACATTGCTCATTTTTCTGTTGTGCTCTGTTTGGATTTTCAGATCTTTTATTCTCTTTCCGGTTACCACTCCCTGGATCTTTGAGAAACATTTTCTTTCAACATTCTTTCCCCTTAAATCACTGACAACGGGCTGCTCATTGCCTGGTGGGGCTAAAGAAAAAAAGAATATTGCTTTGTACACAACATTATCTTAACTAATGACTGGTTTTGTTTATCAGGATGATGACTGCTAAGTGTCAAGTTATTTTCATTAGTGAGACTGAGGAATTTTAATAGCCTTTTATTATCTGTATGGCTGCCTGTTTTCTTTGTGGGAGAAAATACATAGAATAAGTACATGCCTTCTTTGATTTCTCTCCAGACAGTGTAAGAAGTAGCTGGGGCAGCATGAAATTCAGAGCAGACTTCTCAAAAGAGTTGAATTCAGAGGCTCATATCCTCTGTCCAAGGTGCACTGCTCTCTACAGAAGGTTTTACATGGTCACTTTGATATAAAATCTCTGATGTCTCATGATGGATCTCTTTAATGACTGTTTATCATGATCATCAGATAAATGTAATAATAATAATCAGATTAAATCTGTTATCCATTTTCAGATTTTTAAAGTGTGTGTGAATCAAAGTTATATAATGTTTAATGATGGATTTTTTTTTTAAGTTTTCAAAAATATGTTGGAAAATATGTGGAGCAGTGTGTTGTCTGGAATATATATGCCATATCATGTTGCCTGCTAAGCTATTGTACAAAGCTGGAGCAGCAGTGTGATGGTGTGGCATATATAAAAATACACAGCAATTGTTTTGCTGCTAGGAATCTGCTTATTAAAGCAGGATATCTTTTAAGGGATTATTTGTAAGTCTTTGGGATAATAACTAATCTGGGTTCAAGAAAAAAGTTTTGGTTTGATAGCATTTTGATGAACTCTCTTGAGAAATTTGAGAGGTGGGAGTATTTTGTTTTTTTTAAAGACATTAACTGAATAATAAAATTCAGATCTTTGACTTAGGTAACATTCTCAGTCTCCAATAAAAAAAAAAGCCCAGGCATTTGGTTTAAAATGCCAGAGAAAGAACAGACTTCTCTCAGGCAGGAAGAGCTGCAGAGCTGCAACAGGGCTGCAAGAGCCAGTGGGGACTGTGATTAGGTGAATAGCTGGTTTGCTCTGGCCGGATTCAGAGAATCATTTAGGTTGGAAAAGACCCTTGGGATCATCAAATCTAACCATTAGCCCTACTTTACAAAGTTCAGCCCTAAACCATGTCCCTCAAAACCACATCCAAACACCTCTTAACACATCCAGGGATGGTGACTCAGTCTCCTCCCCGGGCAGCCTGTTCCAGTGTCTGACCACTCTTTCAGTGAAAATTTTTTCCCTAATGCCCAGTCTAAACCTACGCTGTTGCAGTTGAATCCATTCCCTCTTGTTCTATCACTATCAGACTACCTGTGACAAGAGACAAGCACCAACTCCTCTACAATGTCCTTTCAGGTAGTTGCAGAGAGTGGTGAGGTCTATTCAGTCTCCTCTTCCTTCAAGTCATTAACTTTCTGATTTAATTTTATTGGCCTGTGCAAAGCTTACATAAGGGTAATAACACCTGTGTAGTGGGTAGAATCAGAATACAATTAAAATAATAGAATATGATTTTATATTAAATGTATTTTAATACGTAATTTATTCTTTTGATACTTTCTGTGAGATAATTTTTTTTCCTTGTGAGTAGGAAGCAGAAATGGGAAATGAATAGCTCTAAAATAGCTTTCATTGTTTATCATTTTTACATTGATATTAGGGCAGACAAGAAGAAAAAATTAATTAATCTCCATACTTTGAGATTGTGTTCACTGAAAATCAGTCTGTTGGGTACTTTGAAGTTGAAAGTCTTCTTCTGTAGCTGCTTCCAGTGCTCTTAGGCAGAAAGCAGCCTCTCTTCTCCCCAGAGACAGGAACACCCAGATGCCTTTGCTGAGGCTGTCTGCACTGATGAGGAATGAGGAGATAAATACCGGAGCACTTCTAACGTAGCCTCATCACTTCCAGTTCTTAGGAGTTTGCATTGCCAGGAGCAGGAGAAGCTGGAGGCAGAGCAAGAAAATAGCTAATTTATCTGCCCTGTCAGCCTGTCACTAACCTCAGGAAGCAGAAAATAAGATTCCAAGAGCTGCAGCCTTTTCAGTGAGGTGACCTGAGATTTTCCATAAAGAGAAAGGAAGAGCTGTCACTTTATCTTGAACCATGAAGCTGGTCTGCAGCCAAGTGATAGAGTACCCAAATTATTGTTTTAACTCTTTCTGCAAGCCAGTAGTGTTTTCTGTATTAATAGTAAAATGACCTTGACATTCTCTAAGAAAAGTATTCAGATCAATTCTAACAACACCTCTGTTTGAATCTATCAGTCTCTATATTGGAAATAACTGGAAACTACATAAAGGTTGGAAATAGATGCTGATAAAATCTGCCTTGTAAGAGTGAGGCACAGATTTTCAGTGAAAAAAAAGGCTTTTGAGTCAAATTTAGGTATTTTTAGATGCAGTAATTCCTTCATTTTTTCCACATCCTTTGGCTTGATGTTGATCTTGTATTGCAAGACTTGAACTGAAGGAGACAAAATGGGCATTCTTTAGTAAGGTCATTGGCATTGTAAATGCTGGTTGTTGTTTACTGCATCAATGAGGCTTCCTGCCCTGAGGAAAGAAAAGCCTCCAGAGCTGCACTAATAAGGAAATGACCCTCCTATACTAGTGTATTAGTTTACCTGCCCAGTGTGGTACTTCTTTCCCAGCCCTCACTCCCAACAGCAGGATTTTGTGGGGCTGAAGAGGGGCTGAAGCGTCAGAACTAAAGGGAGGCATAAGGAGAGATCTAATCTCTGGTACTCTAGCAAAATTCAGGTGACTGAATATTTTCTTTTTAGAATATGCATGCTCATTTGCTCGTATTGCATCAATTTTCCCCAATAGTAAAGAAAGAACAAACTAATCTGCCATAGAACAAAGTTAGAAGCCCATCCATATTTTAAGTTTTAGCATTTATTTATTTAATAATTAGATCTTTAAGAACTACTGAAAAAGTAATGTATGAACTCCTCTGGACCTGTTTTAAGGAAAATGATTAGTGCTACTCCTCACAGCTATTTAGTGTTAGTGAGCAGAAATGGAAATTAAACATGCTCAGGCTGAAGGCAAGATGAGACAATCTCATTTTTTTAACAGTGAATATAGTTAACTACTAGAATGATTAACAAGTCACTATGTTTTCCTTGATTCATGATCTTTTTGAATTACAGTCTTGTCTTTTTCTCAGAGGGGTGGCTCAGCACTGACAGCAGTAATTGCCTTCAGACAGGAGCTTCTCTGCTCTTGTGTGACGTCCTGTGTGGGAGGTCAGGGAGTGATAATGTTTCTTTCTGCCTTTCAAGTCTTTCCTCTGAGAATATCAGTATTTCATGGATGTAGAGTTTAGACTTAAGCATCCCTATGAGACAAAGTTGCAGAAACATAATTTATTTTGGAAAATGGTAGATAGGGTGAAAAAAAAGGACTAATTTATAGGATAAAGCAGTATTTCTGTGGGTTGTTTTTTTCATGGTAGCAATTCACATGACCATTAACTATAAAACCGAATGAAACTTACCACATTTGTTTCAGTGGTTCAGGGTATTCCATAAGCTAGTCAGCTTTCCTTTTTGGTATATTCTTTAGCCTACCATAGAGGAGAATTTTGTTGTTGTTGTTTGAAAAGTACAGTTGAAACACTAGAGAAGGAAACTGGGAAGAGGCTGCCTCTCCAACTGTCACTAATTATCTAAAAATACCTGAATATACCTGAGACAAGAAAGCAACCCCTTTTAAGGATGTTTCTGTCAAAAGTAATACTAAATGAATCATATGGCTGTACTGTCAATAACCTTTTCATTGGTTTCAGAAATACATCATTTTGAGAGGAATAAAGGCATATTTTGACCTTTCTTGTTATTTCTTCAGACTTCAGAAGACATCACATGTCTTTAAATGCTACCCATTGCTGTTAAAATTCAGTATTATTGTACTTAGTGAGTTTTGGAAGGTGGATGAGACAAGGAGTCATGCTCATGCCAGAGTAAAAATTCCATGTATAATATATGACAATTATGCCTACATGTCTAATAATCTGAAGCAGCAAATCCCACTTGAATCCTACCAATGGCAAAGCATAGCTGGTTGGAAAAATTGTCATTGAGGGCAGCAGAGGGATCTACAGACTTAGTAAGACAACACTGTATTGATTTTCATTGGGTCCACATTGAAATGTTTTTCTTTCAACACTAATGGCAAAACTATTTTTAGATAAAACAAATCCTTGGCTCTTGGAGAAGGCTGTATCATAGGCTGTCCATTCTCCAAAGCTCTACCTGATAAATACATTTTTTTAAGGCTTGTAAGGGACTTTTAATATTAAAAGTCCTTTTCAACAATTCTCACATGTTTGTGCAAATCAGGTGTTATTTTAATAAGATAATTGATGGATCATCCAGATTTAAATCTTTATAGTTTTGTAACCATGGCTTTTATGATCATGGTGAGCACTGCCAAATGTTCTGTGTTCTGTTCTACAGATTTCAATATTTTTGTGATCCTACCTTTGACTTTTGTTACTAAAATATATATACTAAATATTATTAACATTAGAAATTCTGTACAACATTAGAGAAAACCACATATTGTAGGTACTAATTAGACAGGGGAAGAATTAATCCAGAAAATGAATTGCCAATAAAAAAGGAAAATGATGTAATTTTGTTTGTAAAAGAATCACTGGGGCTAAATCTTAAAACCAGGCAAAGGAAAAAAAAAACCCAACAAAAAACTCCCCCCCAAAAACCTAAACCACCTCAGTTCCTCTGCTATTCTAGAAGCTATTACAGTGCTAGCAGTGAGGATTACTATAAGTAGTGCTGTTGCTCAAAGTGGGGTTTGGTTGTGGTGGTGGCCTTCTCTTTGTTTGTTAAACAAAGTGACACATTTTTTGTACAGGGCAGTAGTTAAAGCAGCATTAAAGTGCCACTGACATCATCCAGTTACTGCCCTGACTTGATTATATAACCTCTTTTGTGCAATTTTCATGCTCTGCTCTGTTTGAATGTTTTTACTATGCTGATGGCTGTTTTTCATTTCCTGCTGGGATGACCTTGAATAAAAAAAGAATAAGAATAAAGTAGACATAAGCAATGTAGTCTTGCTGGCATTTGCAGATCTTTTGTTCTGTGCTGAGCAACGTAGTAGTATGGCATTTATGGTATATGTTATTTCTACTGGCTAGCAATTCATCTTCAACACTTGGAAAAAAAAAAGCAATGATTTTCTCTTATTTTGCTCTTTTGAATTTGCCAGTGCAAAGTGAGCCAATGAAGACAATTCCTACCTTATTTAAACATCTGAAGAGAGCTAAACAAATGTTCCACTTAGTCTGATTTTCATGTTTCTTGGATTATAAATCTCATTCATACATTCACACTATAATAGCTAATATATATAGCTATTATATATTATAATTATTATATATAATTATTATTACTATTATATAATATCTATACTATAATAGCTGAGAGAAGTAAGCTGGCAAATAATTCTCTGGAGCACATCTAGTAAGTGTAACGTGGTGTTTAGTTTGTTGTGTTGTTTTGCATCTAACATTATTAAGCAAAGTTACAGAATATTTTCATTTTTGGACAGGATAAACGTACCACAAATGATTAAAGGGATCTTCTAAATTTCAGAAATACAGGTAATATAGAACAGTAGGTCTACCCAAGAAACAGTAAGGTTCATGTCACAAAATTATTTGGGGTTAGTACAAGGAATGAATACTTGTTTAGACTAGCTACTTGCCCTCCTTAGTCTCAATAGTGAAAACAGTAACTTATAAATGTATTATTCATAATTTTTAATCTGAGAGGGAAATAAGATTGATAGCCTTTTTTTTTCTTTTTTTTTCAAGTTACACATTGTACCTAAACTTTTCCATTTTCATTCAGAATTCTCCTATAATAGAACAAAAAGTGTCCAAAGCAAACTAATTTATCTCTTAAGTCAAAGATTTTACACATATCATGATTGGGAGGTATGTTTTCAGTGCTAAGTTTGAAATAGTTTACTGTTGTTAAGAATGGAGAGTCTAAGGGGAGGAAGCAAATGGATGTGGTTAGTTCAAATAAAGAATTGATTAGGAACAAAATTAACTTCTGTCCAGACAAAAAGTTTCTGCAGCACGGTTGTTGTTTCCTTTGTCACAGAAAACATACAGGTATTGTGCTGATTTATATGCTGTACATGTAAACCTTACAGATGTTAATAAAACCTCATAGGTTTT
>JAOEGS010009487.1:39751-54889 GCA_025447755.1 Corythornis vintsioides
TATTTTAATTATTATTATAACCTTTACATAGGAAGCCTGCTAAGCTCTGTGTGTGTGCACCTCATTTGCTACATACTTCTTGGCGAGCATCCCAACTGCGGTGCTGTTGGGATCCCAGCTCTTCCCAGGCACTGGAATGTGACTCTCAGGGCATCCAATTGCTAAATTGTCAGCGTGCTCCCTGGCACGTTCTTGGCCCACACAGCCTGGCACTCTGCTGAATATTTCCTGGTCGTGCTCCATGAATTCGCACAGAGCAGATGACGTGGGGCCAGAAAAATCATCCTGAGAGTATTCAGTTTACAAGGCATCGTGGACACAGATTTGTTTGTGTTATTTGGGGGAGATGTCATGCTTCAAAGTGATGGGCTTAGCTTCAGTGCAACTGTGGATGGCTCAGCTGTAGTTTTCCAGCTGAAATTGTTAAGCTGTGGAGAGATGCAAGGAGGGGGAATAATGGTAACCAGTAGTATATTAGTGTTTAGGATGTTTTTTTGGACTGATGGAAGGACAGGTTTTAGGGTTTATTAAGAAGAAGGGAAAGTTTGTTTTCATTGCAATTACTTCTTATTTTTAATTTATCTGAAGGAAGATTCTTAATCCTTTTCTCCCAGGTGACAAAATGCCAGGACGAGGGTGAATGGCTTCAAGTTGCACCAAGGGAAATTTAGGTTGGATATCAGGAAAAATTTCTTTACGGAGTGGGTGGTTAGGCATTGGAATGGGCTGCCCAGGGAGGTGGTGGTGTCCCCATCCCTGGAAGTGTTTATAAACCATGTGGATGTGGTGCTGGGAGACGTGGTTTAGGGACCCTGGCAGTGCAGGGTGAACAGTTGGACTTGATGATCTTAAAAGTCTCTTCCAACCAAATGATTCTATGATTAATTACAGGAGCACCAACTAAGAAAATTCAATACATGAAAGAAGTAGTAGCATACTCTTCCTCAAAATTATACCGTTAGGGTATTATTTTAAGGAGTAAATATTTTCACTCCAAGACACATAATAAAGGGGATGATCAGAATTAGGATTTAGGTGTATTAGATTTTTATTTGAAAAACTGAATGCATGACATTTAGGTTTGGATGATTATGCACAAGTTATTATAGCTAAAATCCCATGCATCATTTTAATTGGTTGTATAATTTATTATTCAGAGACTAGGAAGGGGAAAAATGATGGTGGGCAACAGGAGTGGACTCCATCTGCTGCTTTAACAGATGGAGGTATTACTTTTGGTTTACAGAGTAGACTTTTGGTGTGCTCTGGCTGGTGAGTGGAAATCAGGCTCACTGAGCCCTGAAGCAGGGTACAGTCAGGGTGCAGAGAGCTTGTAAGAGCAGATTGGGGAACCACGAAAAAGATGAAACAGAAATGAATGGGCAGAGAACAGCCTTTTGTGAGGAAAAAGTCATGTGGCAGCATGGTTGAGCAGGAACTAGTCTGAGGAAAAAAAAAAAGGGACAAGAAACCTCATCATGGTGATTAACCACACATGATTTCAGCAACACAAAACGCCTTTCAAGATCTCTATTTAATGCCCTGCTTGAGCCAACCCTTACTTTTCAGTGGAACAGAGTTTTCCTGCCATTCTCTGTCTCAGGGGATGCTCCCCTGTGCTCTAGTTGCTGTTAAATCTTCTACTCTGAGCTCTTCTCCCATCCCCTGAAATGCAGTTGGGCCTCTCATAAGGTGATGAGACTGTGCCATGGAATGAGGACATTTCAAGCCTGAGAAGAGGTGCTGTCAATATGGAGGTGGTTGGTTTTTTGCTTTGGGTTTTTTTTTGTTTATTTTCTTTTTGCTTGTTTGTTTGGGTTTTTTTGTTGTTTTTTTTTTTTTTTCTCTTTTTTTCCCAATGTTGATTGAGACTTTTAAAGGCTTATTTTTTTTCTTCATCTGCTAAAACCTTAATAAGAACTGGTGGCTGATTCTCCCTATCTCATCGCTGTTCACTTATTTCCACTTCGCAGGGATTTATGACTTTATGCTTGTTTCTAATCAGTTGCAGCCACTCCAAATTTGCCAACATCTGAAAACTTAATGACATTTTTTTTCTTCTACCAACCTTGTCTTAAAATATGTAATAATTTATAGCAGATTTCTGCCCACTTCTACATGATACAACCTTTCAGTTGAATAACTAGTCATTGCTCATTCTCTTTTTCCATGCCAGTTGAACACTTGATTTACTGAGATCTTTTCAAATAAAACAAAGAAGTATGGTTTAATGTGGATGGTCTGTGTCAAACCCTTAATGTATGCAATGTATAAGATATTTTTTTCATCCACTTGGCTTATCCTGTTGCATAAGAAAATTAAAACAGTTTGACAGAATTTCTTATGGTTGTGACTTAACTTCTGTGTACAACAAATACCTCATGAAGTATAATTATATTAATTTGCAGAACAAAGAGGTTGTGTGGTTTTTATTTTGACCAGCATTTGTGATCTGCCTTACTCTTTTATTTTGGGTGATTTTGTGCTGAAAAAAGCTTTAAGTTAATACTTAGGAGTGTTACTTCTTTGAAGAAAGATCTCTGGTTTGAAGGAATGTAACAGAATCATCATTGTACATTTTAGCAAGATTTACAATGGTTTTCCTCCAATTTTAATGTAATTGTAATGCTAAATTTAAACAAAACTTAATCTTTATACAACTCTGTTATTGTCAACATAGCTTTCTATGAAACATTTTGCTTACAGATTCCAAATGCACTAGACTCTCTCTCTCAAAAAAAAAGAGCTCTGTGTTCTATTATGGCTCTTTTTAAATAACTTTATGCAGAATAAAAACAAATGGGTAGGGTTTCAAATATGATGTATTGTTTAATCTTAACAACGTCATATGAGAAGGGCAATGGTGCCAGGAGCTGGGATAAAATATCACTGAGTGCAGCGATAATAATGTAAATTATTTTGTTTGGGGTTGCTATGCTAGTGAGTTACTACAGAATGGATTTGACACATCAAAAGGGTGATTTTGATGGTGGCTCAGAGGACCAACTCTTTCCTTGTATTAATGAAACTTACATATTTATTTGTCAGTTGTACTTCAGCGTAGGGAATAGGCTTGCTTTTCATGTGGACAAATGTATTTCCTTTTATATCTAAAAAGGCAATCTGCATTCTGTCTATGCCTGCTTTGCCTAAAGATTTATTTTTAGTTACAGAATTAAAAAAAAAATCAATTTAAGAAGTCCCATGTTGTTTAGGATTTAAATATTATTAATGGTATTTTGAAGCTTTGAAAAACTACTCTGATTTCAGTAGTCCATTCATTAATATTGGATTTTTGCATTTGGATTAGTCAATATTAAAATGCTTACTTGAAATGCAATAAACTTTCATATAATCTGGAAAAAACTCATTAAAAGGGAATGTCATGCTTCAGAGGCAGTACCACTGTCTCATTAGAGATATGTGTGTTTCATCTGTGATAAATGAGTATTTCTTGTGTGATTAATGAGGAAAATGTAACAGCGTTTAGCTATAACTAAAGAAGGTGATTTTGTAAAGAACAAATTCAAGCTATGACAGTTTGTGCTTCTAAATCTGGAAATCCTCAGTTCAGCTGGGAGTTGAGTAAGGGGGCTGTCCTGCATGTCTACAGACAGTTTAACTACACATCTAAATAAGGGATAGAAGTTTGCATCCCTCATTTATTCCAGACACTGATCAAATATTTTGGTGGACTGTAATGCAAACAAAACCACATGTCTAATCCTTTCTTTGCAGTGAACAGTAGGCCACATCCTAAACCACTTATGTAGAAAAAAAGTCCTTCTCAGGCCATTATTGCAGAGCTAAATAAGCCCTGATGGGCTGATTTGTGAGGAATGAGGATTGCTCTTTGCAAAAGACTTCAGGCAACTCTACCCCCATTATGTACACCCTTGGCCAGTGGGGCTGTATGGGATTAGTGTGCAGCTGACTTTTTGTGTGCTTTTCTATATTTCCTTTGACTAAATGCCAAGTTCAGGAGACCTCTTTATTATAATGTTACCTGTTTAAAACACAGTGCATATTTATGTTTTATTTAGGACTGGTTTTAGCCCAAAGATTGAAGTTACAACATATTTGTGTCTGACTTCTTGAAAGCAATAATGTGGCCTGGATCTGTTCCTGGGTGACTTGGTCTAGGTGATCCTGCTCTGGCAGGGGGTTTGGACTAGATGATCTTCTAGGTCCCTTCCAACCCCTAACATTCTGTGATTCTGTGAAGACAGAGCAATAAGCATGATCATGGTCTTTCAGATTTTACTTTGCATTTGCTTCCTTTCTGTTCACTTGCTAGAGACTCTAAGATCCTGGTGTCCTTGTCCAAGCAGCTCAGAGCCAGGGGATGACATGAGGAGTGCAAAGGCGGGAAAAGCTGCTGCCTTCTTTAAGCAGGAGAGAGGTGTGAGACTGGCACAGCCATGGCATTTACACACACCCCAGACTGCTGCCACCTCACTTGAGAAATTGATTTCCTTCTTCTTGGAGTTTTCATTAAGCTAGAGATGTAACAGGAAACTGAAGATGGTCAAAACATCTAAAAAAACTGTGCAAAAGTAAAATGAAATAAGAAAGTAAATAGCTCCAGGCAGCAGAGCTTAAGGTTTTAGAGCCAGGACAACATAAGACACTTAAGCCTCCTTAACCAAAACAAAAGGATGGAGTAGCTTAAAAGTCTTGAAAGCTGTCTCTTTTCACCTGACCTTTTTTTCTGATCTCAATTTTTCTGTGTCTTTTTATTTTCAAGAATTTTATTTACTGCAATACTTAAAAGCATCTTTTAAAATATGGACACAATTCAATTTATTGAAATGCAATTCCACATCCCATTAAAAGTTGCTTCACTGTGGAAGATCCTTCATGAACCCAGGGTCAAATTAGGCACAAATTTTAACGTTGACCACTGAGGCCAGATTTGGTCAATCCTCTGCTTAAACTTGTCAAAAAGAATTGTTTTGTTTCCTCATTTGGTCCAAAGCTGTGGTTTATGGACAGAGGCTGGTCACAGTGGTCACAAAAGACACGTGCTTAGTTTGTTTTCTTATATGAAAAAATACATAGCTTTTGGTGGTTTGGTTTTCTCTTTATAACCTTCTTCTCTCTTTTATTCTACAGAGACCTAAGATTTAATAGGATTAAAGAAATCCAACCTGGAGAGTTTAGACGGCTTAAAAACTTGAACACACTGTAAGTTCTTTTGCAGCCCTAAGGCCCTTTTTCCTTTTGATTTAATATGACTAATTTGATAATGTGCCAAAATCTGCTCTCTCATCACAAGTAAGTAGTCTCACAAATTTTGTCTGTAGTGTTTACACAGGTGAGGGAAGTGGGGTTTAAGCCCAGAGTGTTTGAAAAGAAAACCAGGTATATGTCTATTAAAATAAAGAAGGAAATTATTTCTATCCTAATGTTTTATTAACATTCTTTAATTGGAAGTATGAAAAATACAGACATTACTGTATAATTTTATTATACAGAGTTTTTTCTTCTCCTCATCTTTATCTCAGATACATAGAAAAAGCCACATTATTTCAGTTTTTAGATTATTTATTAGTATTTCTGTCTAACTTAGAGCATTCTCTTTTGAGGTAGTGACTGAGAAGCTGTAAGCATGTCACTTTTCTTTAAACAGTTACTATTAGGAAAAAGCTCTCTGTTTTGTTATTTTGTTTTCTTCTTGTTTTCCTTTTAATGGTACATTACACCTGTTATTACACTTTTTCAACACCTGTTGTTCCTGTATGTAAAATAAACTGCTGCTTATTTCTTGTTATAGGCTTCTAAACAACAATCAAATAAAAAGAATACCTAGTGGGGCATTTGAAGACCTTGAAAACCTGAAATATCTGTAAGTTAATTGAATGTCACTTCTTATATCATGCAACTGAACTTCTTCGATGGGAAAGTGTTTTAATCAGAGATTATGTTTTAAACTGATTTTAAATTGCTTTAAAAAAACAGTGAAATTAATTTACAGGGTGGGGGCAACTGTGAATTTTTGTGTCTTTAACTTTGAGATTTGCTAATATAAGACTGTGATATCTATAAGTAATAGATTCTTTAATTGCCAACTTTCTAGTTGCCATCTACTATATTCAATTTAAAAATTAATATGTCGAAAGGTTTTGGAAGTCACCTCTTGAAAGGTTCACTGAGACCTTTATACAGGTATCTTTTTAAGTTTGTGTTTTGAGAAATGGCTTAAAATGCAGCTAGTCCAAGACTTCTGTCAGAAGAAGCTTGTAATTTGTGTAAACTTTTAAAATTACTCCTTCATTGTTCACTGAATGCAATTTGTAAGAGAAAAATTAAGTCAAACACAAAAGAGAAAAATATCTATATGATCTGCCATGTGATCAGGCACCCATTATATTTTAAGACTAAGTCCTCTCATTTTTAACAAATACATAAAGTGTATTAATTATCTGAATAAACAAGATATCAAAAATGTTGTATTTATATAAAAAAAAATCTAAAGCTGAACAGTAAGTTTTCATGGATTCTCAGGTCTAGTCTCTGGAGTCCACCTTCTGTAATGTCATATAAATAAGTTTCACTCTGTTATTTTATTAGAGTATTGATCATTGCTTGAATGGTGTACAGAAAAAAGTCACTATGAGATTTCATTGTTTTGGAAACAATTCAGAAGCTTAATTTTCCATCTAGTTTTCAAGAATCTACCCTGAATAGCTCAAAGGAGGTGGGAGAAGGGGGAAAAAAATTAATATATTTCTGCAGACACATAACCTGTTTTTCCAAGCCACGTTTGATTACATTTCCTGGTCTCATTTTTATGTGTACTGTCTTTCAGTACTAAAATTATATACAGTAGGAGGAAAAATAATCCTGAGCAGACTATGATTTATAAAATGAATTAAATTATTAACGTCCATGATGACTGTATTTTTCATATGTGTATATGGTGGATCTGATGGTAGAGTGTATAAGAACTATTAATTCAGGATAGCTAAGATTCTTTCCACAGTCAGCAGATGTGCAGAACTACTACTTGATTCTTCTTAGTTGTTTGTTTTTACATGCTTGTCTTTGCCTAGCTGCAGCAAAACCTGAGATAAAACTCAACTATGCACTCTGTTCAGTTCAGTAAAAGTGAAAAAAGGTAACTGAACTGTGATTTGTTTTCATATACATGTAGTGATATTTATCTATATCTGTATTGGTAAGAAGAAGATTAGTTTCTTTTCCTCTTTTTCCTGGAAAATTTGACTATAAAGTTCAATGTGCAAGTTCATTGGCTCTTCTCTAAAGCTTCCACCATTTTCCTAAAATAAACTTCAAGAATTTTGGGGTTTTTTCCCCCTATTTTAATGGCTGTGGTATAAATGTTTAGTTTTAAACTGTGCATTAAAATATTAATCCCTGTAAAATTGGTCTTTACATGATAAAATTATTCATGTGATTTTTGAAGCTTGTTTTAGGAATATTTGTTATCTTTTTCTTTATGTAATTGAAATTTGACAGTTCTACAAACAGTTTTGTGTGATCTTACTGTGATGCTTGTGGTAATAATATTGCTTTGAATCATATAGTAAAGGTGGGAAAGAAATGTCATTGTTTTGCTATGAAGCCAAGAAGATACTTTTCTGCCTTTCTGCCTTTCTGTATGTCTGTCTTCATATACCTTAGTGTTGACAATATGGTTCTTTAGTAAGAAGTCTTTTTGCAATAAGTAGATGATAAATGGAAATTAAGACTATGAAATGTGTCTGTTCTGGAAATACTAAAAAGGAACGTGCAAGGTTAATTTTACCTTTGGTAGGTAGAAGATCCATTTATAGATTTGCCAAGGTGCTGAATTGCTGATCCCACCTTTCCAGAAATGGCATGATGTCATGTTTCCTTCTGTGCCTTCTGCCATGTTGCTGTAATGGTCATGTTATTTTGGTCTTTGAAAATCTCCAGTGATTCCAGTTCTTGTTTCTTTGTCATTGGTGTTGCTAATTCCACCATCTCCTTTATGTTTCTATATAAATCTCCCTTTGTCTTAATCCACTGTTTACTCTTTCTTTGTAAAATTTTAGTGCTTCATTTCTGTTAGAGACATTTTAGGCAAATTAAATGATAAATTACTTTTCCCCTAATTATACTCTAAACCTGTTTTCTGCTAATGTTACTGGGAAAAAATTTAGAACATTTTTATTAGAGATTAGTGCAGTGTTTACAGATTTTTACTTATTAGGCACACTAGATACAAATGATGTAAGTGCTTTTTTGTATTCCATCATCTCTCTCTTCATTAGGCAAATATACATATATATTTTTCTTCCTGTTAATATACTCAGGAAAACATTGGTCTGGACATCTGTCATTAGGATGTATGTTTTTGTTGTCTTGGGGTTGCTGTGGTTTCTCTGTGGAGGGGCAATATGATGGCCTGAGGTCAGCTGAGTGTCCTGCAGATGAGGGGTTTTTGAGCAGAATGGAAAAAGTTGTAGTTTAATGCTGAATCCCAAATAAAGTCCCATTACAGTGGCTTTGTAAGAGCTCCAAGAGGAGACACAAAAGGCTGCTCCCTTCCCTTGCAAGATGGTGGTAAAAGTCTGCAAAATTATCCCAGTCATTATCCCAGTCCTCGTTTATCTTCTAACCCACCTCTGTTTTTTTTCCTCTGTGTTGATTTGTTTGCAGAAAGTAAATATAAGTTACATGAGTGATTCTGCTGAAACTTTTTTTTTAATTACATTAATTTAGATTTCTTTAATAACATTGTTCACATGCCCACAAGAGATACTTAACTGAGGTTGCTTATTAAATCATTTATCCTCCTCTGGTTCACTGGTCTGATCCTAAGTTTAGAACTCAGAGGAATAAGGGGAAATTCCACATTGCTAAGTTTAGTGTATTTACCTTAAGAAAGGTAAGTAACACTTTAGCTGCTTGGTCCTTGAAATTTTTGAAGGAGTGAGAAGAAATAGTTCATTTAAACTTATTGATGGAAAATAAGAGGGAATATCAGTACAGGGAGGAACACTGAGGGACAAAATTGCAGTAACTATAATCTTTAAATGAATTGGTAAATCTGAGTCAAAACAAATATTTGAATACTTGTGAAATAATATTTTTTCCATTGGAATAAAAAACAATTCCACATCCAAAATGTGTAATGCATCTCTCTTTCAATTATTTTTTTTTTATTATTTTTTAAGTTTTTACAGTAATTTCACATGACAGTTTGTTGTGTTTTGTTTTCTTTCCCAGTGTAATTTGTTCATATTTTTGAGCATTTAAAAAAACCTCAGCATTTTTGCTTCCTTGTTACTCTGATATTGGAGGAATTCTTGTTTTTTATTCAGATGCATGTCTTATGTTAATTAAGCACATCTGAGTCCGTTTATTAATGTGTTGCAATCTCAGCAAACAATGCATTGGAAAAATAGATTTAGACTCAAGGGAAGGATACTACTCCATATTATCCCCCGAAGTTGTCATGAGTTGAACATCAGATGCCTACAACTATTTTCCTTTGTTATGGCTTATTGTGAAATACAACCTGTTGTTAAGTTGGTGTAAAAACTGCCACCAGCTCCAGCAGAACAAGTACTTTATCTGTTGCATCAAAAGAAGTTTGCAATATTACCAGTAAATTGCTGAAAACTGTAATAATAGTAAAGCCAAAAAACCACTACTAATAAAATGCCTGCTAATAAAGCCATTTGTGGTCCAAGGTCTCTTCATCCCTTTTTCATTGAAATCCATGCCTGAATAACTGTTTCAAATCATTTGTCAAGTAATTGTGAGAGAGTTCTTAACTGCAAACCTGTTCCTAACCTAACACAAAAAGAGTGACTGACACTGAATCCCATAAGTATTTTCATTTACCACATCCATGCAGAAACTGGAGTCGTCAGCTAAACTGTGATTTTTCTCCAACACCCTCTCACTAAACCACATTGCTGTTAAAAGCAAGATGAACATGAGCACATACACTGATTCATCCTGATTTCTTTTAATTCTGTGGAAAAATATAGATAACACATACAAGCATAATCATACTCTGCAAATACTTATTCTGTTTATATTGTAGAGTATCAATGGGGACCTAATGTCCATCTTCTACAGAGGGATAAAACAAATATGCAATACTGTTTCCAACCATAATAGCCTAAATTGGTTTGTTTTGTAAATATTCAAAATGTGACAGGTGGATTTTACAGAAATTCTCACTTTTAGTTCTCCAAGTCCAGTAGAAAGATTTATGTCATAATTCGAACACTCGTGCCAATATTCAGATTACATATTATAAAGAAACAAAAGGCCAATGGCATCCCCAGTGTGTTCTGGTAAATGCACTTCTGATGCAATTCTGTCCCACTGAGTTGCCTCTGTTTTGACTTTTCTCAAGCAACCAAGGGGCAAAGAAACTGTAAGTAATAACAGTGAGTGCTGGGAAGCCCAAGACCACCTGGGTGACAGCCTCAACAGTCTAGAAGGTCCCAGATTTTTTTCTTTCCTGGCAAACATTTGGGATGAACTCTAAAGAACAAAGTATTTTCATGTGTATGTGTTTAGTTTTTGTTTTGTTGGTTTTTTTTTTCCTAATATGTAGTTGAAAAAGTGTCTTCACGTGTCAACTTAATTCTTCTTTTCCACCTTCATGTAGCTCTTGTTTGTGTACTAATATGACTGATTGTTTCTTGTTTCAGCTATTTGTACAAGAATGAAATCCAGTCAATTGACAGGCAAGCATTTAAAGGACTTGCCTCTCTAGAACAACTGTAAGTGCCTTTTCTCTTCTGTGCTGTCATCTCCATGGTTCCCCTGCAGAGGAAAAGTGCACGCCTTGATCTGCACCTCCTGCCTGCATGCTCTGCATGTCTGCACTCCCTGGGTTGTTAGGCAGAGAACCCCATAATCATTTGCATGGGAAAAAAAATACAATTGATCTCTGTGTCGAATTTCTCGTTTCTGTGTTTGTCTTTTATTTGTTATTTGCATTCCCAGTGTCCCTGTACCTTGGTAGGTAGGTTTGACAAAGAAGCAGTATTATTGTGGAAAATGTTGAAAACTAATATGCATTGATTTCTGTAGGTTTTATGACATTGCAATTCCTTGTACTGCAGCAGTTACTTTGTTTTATGAAGCCTAACTAAAGCTGAATTAGTCTCTTGAAATTTAACCCAGTTGTGTATATTGAAACAAGAAGATATCTTAAAGTTAAAACCTTACTATTTTGATGTGTGTTATTCATTTTAAACACATGTTTAAAAAGTAAGAAAGTTCATGTTTTGTAAGGTAGATGTTTCAGTAATGAAATATTTCTAATTTTTAATCAGTCTTTCTAGAAAGATTGATTAAAATCATACTCCTTTTCCTGTATAATGACTGAAGAATAATTTCTATTGGAAAAGATTGAAAAGTGCAGTCCTTAGCATGATAAAAACTGACTGTATTGATAGAATGAAGTTTAAGTTTTCTGGTTTATACTCAGAAAGCAGTGGAATTCATCCATTGTGATCATGTTAAAAAAAACCAGAGATATAAATGAATAGTTGTTTCACAATTTGACAAATAACACTGCTAGACCAATGAGTTTTTTAGCTTATACATTTTGCTGGTTGAACATCTTTCTTCTAGGACCTACATAAATTTTGAAACTCTTGACAGTTATCAGTGTATTACAAATTTTCTATTATAATAATGGTTTCCTTATTACTGTAAACCTCTAGTGGATTACTAGTGGACACAGTGTGTATCTGAAACAAAACCACATTTCAGAGGGGTGCAAAATGATAAAAGCTCCTTTTAGAGGTCAGTAGATGCCTTTTGAAGGAAGAGCTTCTATATAAAACAGAAGTGATAATGATAAAACATATAAATATGTAACTTATTTCCTTAATGCCTTTCTCTTCCTCTTCCTCCTACTCTAGAAATGATTACTGCAGCATATTGACAGCAACTGGTAGGGCTTACTTGCATGCTAATAGCAATTCTTATTTTCTGTTTAGAATTTTGAATCTCGAGGCCCATTTATTGAATTACTAATGCTTCCAAAATAATACTCTTCCCCTTGCCACAAGCCTGATATGCTGCAAGTGGCAATATTTGTCCTTTTTCTTTTGCCTATTTCCTGTTGATCTATGTTATGACTGAAAAACATAAATCACTTTGGAATATTAACACCTTCTCTGCTGGGTTGCAGTTAAGCCTCCCTGACTGCATAGTATCAACTTAAGTTCAGACCTGAGACATCGATATTATTCTGTATGAAATTAAGTTTTAAACAAGGTTTGAGTCTTACCTCTAGCTGGAAAATATGAAAACAGAGCCTGACACAGCCACTGCTCAGTGACTGCCTATGGCTGGTCTGGTGAGCTGCCAGGGATGGGGGGCCATTACTGCTCTGCTTGATGCACATCAGAAATCTTGCTTCTTTTAGGATCTTCTCCTGGCCAGATCTTTACCAGGAGGAAAAATGGAAGCACAGGAAGCCAGTGACAGGCCTGGAAATAAATTTAATAGAGGGTATTAATTGAGATTTGTAGTTTATGAGATACTCGTCTTTTGTACATCCGTAGCATAGAAATACATTTTGATTCTACAGGATCAGTTTTATCCCATTATATTTGGAGAAAGACTGTGTTCACAAAGCAAAAGTTAGTCTTTGTGAACAAATTCCCAAGTCCTCTAAGTCCCAAGGCTTCTGTGGCCTCAAGTTATCAAACACATTTTGCTATTGTATGTGTTGACTCAGCCCAATGCTCTTCTCAATGCTCATCAGAGTTCCCAGAAGTAGATGCCGTGGTCCACACCTCAGGAAGACCTGATTCATAATAATTTCTTCTACTCCAATGAGGCAAAATAAAACTGATAACTGGTTTTTTTTAGGTTTAAAAAAAAAAAAAAGAACAGCAAAGCAAATGTTCTTTGAGATAAATTGTAAATACTCATTTAGGAATCTTGTTGCATGTATAAGGAAAGAAAACCCCTAGTATTTACTGCAGCTGGAAGAATCCTTCTTAAACCTCAGCAGCAGAATTCTTACCTGCTGATGTAGTAGAAATATCTTTTTTTCTTTGGAAATTTCTGCCAAGATAATAAATCAGATCTTAAAACTTACTTATGCTAGAAGAAATTCTAAAAAAAACCCCGTGGTAGTTGCTCAAACACAGGGAGCCATAGATATTTCATCACCTAACTCTTCAGTCATGGCAGGGCATAAAGGGAGAAAGTTAGCTGATTAAAAGTAGCTGCTTAGTGCCAGTTTAGACATTTGTTTGGGTCTGGCAAATGTGGCAGCAAGCTGCTAAAAACTTGCATTTTTTTTTCAGAGAGGCAGACATAAGGCAATGAATGCCTATACTTCTGCTTAGACAATTGCCATATGCCTCTATATACCTGTACTTAAATGAATCCCACATGAAATATCACAAATACCTGGTTTGGGAGATGAGAAGTTTGTTGTATCTGGATCCCAAGCTCGACCTCTAAATGCAGTCTATTTCCATCTGGGTGCACTTTGTGTCTTTTCCAAATATCTACTATATTTTTTGAGGTTTCAGTGTAAGAGCTGTAAGTATCAGGGACAAGAAGTGTTATCTGTAGTCCTTAACTAACAGGATCCCAAATACTAATGAAATTATTGAAATCTGTTTAGTGGAATACCAATTATGCATTTTCTTTTAACTTTCATATTAACTTACTAATTTTGCTCTCTATAAGCTGTTACTAGAGTTATCCTATAGTTTGTATACACCTGTACATATTTTGGGGGAAATTAATATATAAAACCATTATATTACTTATACTGATGCAGCTTGTTACATTTATTTACCTCAATTCACTTTTCAGTAGCTTTGAAATGTTGCTATGATTTAAAAAATAATAATAATAATTGTGTTACAAAGAGTTCCTGTTTTTTGCATACATGTATGTGAACATATGGGGGTTTTTGAGGTTCATTCCAACACTGAATATTCTGTGATTTAACACTGTGGAGCCTAATTAAAGTATCATTATTCTAAAAATACCCATGGTAAGGAATAATGAAAGATGATCAATTAATTATAAATGAAACAACCTGAAAAATATGAAAGAGGCCTTGAGAACTACTTCTTTATTCTTCTAAAATAAGATCAGCTAGGGACAACAAACCTAGATGGCTAGAAACAGATTTTTATCTAGCCTTATTTTAAAAGTGTTTAAAGTGAGGATTTAATAATCTCCTTAGGTAACCTGTTCCAGTGTTTTCTGTTGTTACTGTAACATCTTATTAAATGTCTTTCATTGTGGTTTAAACCTGTTACTTCTTGTCATACCCTTGGGCAGGGAAAGGTCTTTGATAAATGTGGGAAAAATATGTTCAATCTCTTTCAAATAATCAAAATAGCAAACATGCTATTTAAATATTCAGAACTTAGGTTGTACTCACCTAATGGTTTTCAAGTACTTCCACAAAGATGTGGAGGTACTATTAGGAATTGGGATATGAGAGAAAAATATTTGGGATATGAGATAAAAATAAACCTTTACAAAAATATTTATACTCAGATCATATAATCTTAAGTGCTGTGAAAAAAAAAAAATGCTACTGGGACTATTCATTCTTCAAGATTAATAGTAAGAGAGAGAAAATCTGTACCATGCTTACTTGATCAGATCTTTTTCTTCCTCTAGATCTGTTTGGTTTGGACTTTTTTTCCTTTAAGTATTTCCCTTTCTTCTGTTTAATCCTTGTTAGTGAATTCAGAATTAGAAAACCACAGAGCTATTTAAAAATCACTCTTGCATGCTTTTTCTTTAAAATTCTTTTGCAAAAGTATTTTAATATCAAATTAATTACATCATAATGCTGTTTTTAAGAGCATACTCTGAACATAAAAGATGTCTATAAAAACATGTCAGTGTGAGATTATTTCCTGAATAATTTCCAGTCCAAGAAAGTATCATATTAATTAAAACATTAAAAATCCTTTTAAAAAGCATTTATGTGGTAGAAGGAAAAAAAATGTTTGTGATAAACCTAAGTGATAAAATGCAATTAAAGTGTAGGACATCCAATTCAAGAAGGACAAAGAGCCACTGGAGAGAGTTCAGCGCAGGGCCAAGATGCTGAAGGGAGTGGAGCATCTCCCTGCTGAGGAGAGGCTGAGAGAGCTGGGGCTCTTTAGCCTGGAGAAG
>JAOEGS010009489.1:0-57937 GCA_025447755.1 Corythornis vintsioides
CCTCTTCAGAACAGACTCTCACAGCTCCCTCACAGCTGCTCATTACTCTTATCAACATGGATTGTTCACTGACAGTAAAACATGACCTTTTTCTGTGAGAAAACCCTCCACAGTTTTTCCCTCTTTTTTTTTTTTTTTTTTTTTTCCACAATGGAGATTTGCTTTCTCAGCTATATTTCTAGTAATCCACAAATGTTAATGTTTGTATCTCAGTTTGAATTATTTGTTCTTAAACCTGTATGAGGCATTTCTGTCTTCTGGTTTCCTTAGGCTCCCTGGATCATTGAGGGCAAGAGTCCCCCAGACGACTGGCCATCCAAGGGAGAGCTGGAGTTTGTGGATTATTCAGTGAGGTACAGGAAGGGCCTGGATCTAGTGCTGAAGGGTCTAAACCTCCAAGTGCACGGTGGAGAAAAGGTGAGTCACCAGCTCTATGTCTGCTAAAACTTTGCTCTGGGCCTCCAGTGGCAACCATGGAGTTGAGGACAGGATCTGTGGGCACACTGGCTTCAGTAGTGGAGACCTACTCAAGCTGGCATTGCAGTGACAACTCTGCTGTCAGTGTGCTGGCATCCTCCAGTCTGGGAGCAGTAGGGCCCCCTGCATGGGACTTTCCAAGTTAGGTTGGCAACAGGCTGTCATGCATCATGTAGGAGGCACCAGCACAAGTGTCAAGAATGCTTTTCTCAAGCAGTGCAGATAGGAGAAGGATTTCCAGCATTTTCTGCTCTCTGGCTTCCCCTGTGAAATTTTTTGGCATGGAAGGAAATTACATTCTTTGCTTCCTTAATCAGGCAGTTGTCTTTGTCCTGGGAGATGTGCTGCTTCTTCATGCTTCAGTAGAAAGTTCTGGGGTTGCATACTGGTGACAGAACAATTAGCATGGGAAAGTCTTCCACTTAACAGGCTGTAATTAAAAGAAAAGAGAATTATAGACAGGATGACAAGCACCTTTTAGAATGGAGATAGATACACATATTTATCATAAAGTCTGACTTGCCCTCTACAAAGCCTTTATTTCTTGTCTTTGACTGATTAGACTCCTGACACAGGTACCTCAGCTAATCACCCAAAATTATATAAAATGCTCTAGGTCTTTTTACATATTTACATGAAATATCATTCAAATTACCAGAATGGCAGTATATACATTACAACATATGGCACAGGTTTCTAGGGAAGGATGCCTTAGAGGTTTGATACAAGATCTGAATCTTAAAGAAATCTTGGGGATTTGTTTGGGATAATTTTGTTGGGATTTTCTTTGGTTTTCACTATATGCTTTATTGTTGAACCTGCAATTTGTTGTAGATTGGAATTGTTGGCAGAACTGGAGCAGGGAAGTCCTCCATGACGCTCTGTCTCTTTAGAATCCTGGAAGCTGTAAAAGGAGAAATTAGAATCGACGGTGTGAAAATTTCAGAGATTGGTCTCCATGACCTTCGATCAAGGCTAACAATTATTCCTCAGGTACTGCTTCTGTGTGTCACAATTAAGGAAGGATCTCTAACAGCTTAGCAAACCATAAATAATGGTTTATCCACAGAGGAAAATACTTTGTTACACTCAGAAAATTGTTTTAGAAACCCCAAACAATTTATACTTTAAGTGGTCCGATCCTGACACCTTATAAGCTGATGCTGGGTGATAAAACAGGATTGAGAATAAAACATCTTTACAGTTAGAACTTCAGCGTGTATCATGTAGTGTATTTTCAGAGTGATTGGGGTTGGGAGGTGCCTTACCTGCAATGCAATGGTGACTTCAAAGCAGTAACTCATAATATCTGTCCTTAAAACTGATAAAGCACTTATCTAATGCAAGATGATTTTATATCCAGGATCCTGTTCTCTTTTCTGGAACACTGAGAATGAATCTGGATCCATTTAATAAGTACTCAGATGAAGAAATATGGAAAGCTCTTGAATTATCTCATCTGAAAAGGTTTGTCAGCAGTCAGCCATCCATGTTGGACTATGAATGCTCAGAAGGTGGAGAAAATCTTAGGTAAGGAATGCTTAGACTGGAAACTTACACTGAACTTCCATTCAGCCGTAACAGTTACTCTGGAGCACAGGTTTTGTAGCTGGTTGCTCCTGACATGATTTTCAGTTTCAAGAAAACCACTAAGGCTCAAACATTTGTCTGTTGTTCTGACTCTGCTACAAATGATCCAATTCTTCTTTGCTGCTGGGAAGGATTTCTTCCAAACCTAAATCCTGTCTTACAGTAAAGAAAGCTCAGGGTGACAGGGTATTAGGAGTAGTCAGTCCCTTACACATGGTTTGGTAAGAAGGGAAATGCCATGATAACATATAGAACTACTGTACTCTTTATAAGTGTCCTCTGCCTGAATACTTTAGCAGTGTTTAGTTTCCATTATTGTTTGGAATTACTGTTTACTGCAGGGAGGTTGGACTAGATGACCTTTAGAGGTCCCTTCCAACCCAAGGCATTATTCTATGATTCTATGACTTGGTGCCTCAGAACACTATTTTTCTTTCTTTTTCTTTACAATTGGATATGCTCAGTGTTTTTACAACAGTGTGTGTTCCGGGCACTCAAGCAGAAGCACTGTATTCATTCTTTTCCCTGGCTTTTGTCAGTGATAGAGAGGGGGCAACGGTGGTTCTGTTGATACCAGGTCAGGCAGCCAGCGGCTGCTTACACTGCAGAGAGCTGAGTATTGGCTCTAGGGCTGCCAGACCAGGCTCTCTGCTCAGGACACATAACTTCAGATGAGAAATCTGCTCTGGCACGAGTGACTCTGAGCAGTCGAGAGCTCAGGGCAGTGTGGCCCCCTCTGTGAAAGCCCTGTCTCTGTTGGCAGTGTTGGCCAAAGACAGCTTGTCTGCCTGGCAAGAGCGCTGCTCCGCAAGACAAGAATTTTGATCCTCGACGAAGCGACAGCGGCGATCGATCTGGAGACAGATGATCTTATCCAGATGACAATTAGGACCCAGTTTGAAGACTGCACAGTGCTGACAATAGCACACAGGCTGAACACAATTATGGATTACACAAGGTAAGAATCTCCTAAGGGTACGTGGGGGAGACTTACCAGTTTAGTGGGTATGTGAAGCAGCACTTTAAAGGGTCTGTTTGTTTCTAAGTAGTCAACACTCTTGATCTTGTCAGGCCAGTATGTCAGCGGTGATGTTTAAGCCATATAGTCCTACTATATCCAGACCCAACTTTGCTTTTGTTGGCATAAGAAACAGGCTCTATACTCACTAGCTGGAGCTGTACGAAGATTCTCCAGAGAGGCTGTGGATGCCCCTCCCTGGAGGTGTTCAAGGCCAAGTTAGAGAAGGCCTTCTGCAGTGTGGTCTAGTTGACCATGGCAGGGAGTTTGGATTAGATCATCTGAGGTCCCTTCCAGTCTAAGCCATTCTGTGACTCTATCCTGTTGCATTAATGGCACTGTCATTGAGTTTATGGATTCTTTTCTAAGTAGCAGCTGCTGCAACTTTTTGACTAACATAATGTGATATTAATTACTCTAAATTATATTACTATATTTCTTGAGCTTTTATCACCTTGGCCTTCTGGTACTGTATTTTCAATTCCAGAACTACTAGTATGACACTTTTATGTTGTTTTGATGGTTTGGGGTTTTTTTCCCTTACCACCCCTGGGAGACAGTTACTGTCCTGTACCTTTCTAAATCAAACAGCAGCTTGGGGAGAATCATCTGTGTGTGCTGCAAATAATCGAGCAGAACAAAGCCAAGGCAAAGCTTAGAGAAGTTTGCTTTGGGGTGAAAAGAGATACCGTGGCTCTTGTGAGGAATTCTGACCTATCTTCTCCACCACCACCTTTTGTTTTGCACAGGGTTCTTGTTCTAGACAATGGAACCATAGCTGAATTTGATACACCTGCAAGCCTTATAGCATCAAAGGGTATTTTCTACAGTATGGCCAAAGATGCTGGACTAGCATGAAAAGAAGACCTCTTGGAGGTTTGGGTTTGTTGTTTTTTTTTTTTTAATATTACTGACTTGCCACAAAAGTGACTTGTGAATGTACTGTAATTTACAAACCAGTTTTTGTAGTAGACTAAACTTGTGATATGTGAAAAAAAAGTATTTTGCAATTATAAGGACCAGAAAGTGACTTTTTTATTTTTAAATATTTTCTAAAAAGTATTTTATTATATTTTTTTTCCCAAAGAATGCCAAACATTCTGCCAAGAACATGTCTGTATCACAGGGAAATATGTACTGTATCAGGTTTATAATTAGTAAATTATATTAATGGTACAAAATATACCTGTTCAATGTGTTTTCTGCATAAGGACTCATAGGTTTTGAAGTGAAAACACAGGCTGAGGTAAGCAGTGACTCAGCTGAAAAATAGTGAAATAATATGTAATCTCTGGATCCAACCTGTTCCTTCCAATAATTCCTGCAGGACAAGGGAGTTGTATTCTGCAGCTGCAGGGCTGTGAGCTATCCCAGGACCTTTGGTACCCCTGCCCAGGGCAACCTGAGCATTATAAAATTCCTCTTCATCTTAGGAAATACGAGTAACGTGTATTTAAAACGACCTACAGATGCCTTAATATAAATCATTAATTACACAATTTCTACCAATTTAATAGACTCTACATAAGCCTGCAGGGACATGATTGGCACAGAAGTGTTATAATTTTGCTCTCTCTATGTATGAAGTCACTATGAGTAAGTCTCCACTTAAGCTGAACTGGCAGGCTGAGCAGCTGTGTCTGTGTGTATATAATTGATCTCATTCAGCACTTAATCACCTGAAATAATGTGAGATTTGTTTTGCAGAAATAAATATGTATCTTGTTACTGATAACCAGGTCTCCACAGATAAAGGGAGTACCACATTTAAACACTATTTGCTGCTAGAATCTGATAAACACTATTTGCTTTAGCTGTTCACTTCCTCCACCAAGCGCTCCAGAAATCTCCCCAGCAAGAAAAAGTTCTCAATGCTTTTCCATAAGTAAAGTTCACCAAAAAATTGAGAAGACAAAAATAATAATTTATTAATTCTTACAAATGTTACTTCTTAAATAGAAACAAGAACCTGGAGCCAAGCATTTGTTTGCTATTAACATTTCCTGTAGCAGAGCAGAAAGTCAGGGATCATTTCTCACACAGGAGCAGAGCGACTACCCACGGATGTTAAGAGCATCTTCTGTGTATAAACTGCAGCAAGTATAGAACATTCCTGGGAATGCAGAGATAGCAAGGTGTCCAGCGTAACAAAACAGCATCAACCCAACAGATGATTCCTCTAGTAGGTTTGACTAGTTAATTCTGGAACCTTCAAACAGCCACTGACTAAACCAGCTCTGTTCTGTGTGCCGGACAGACTGCGGAAGGAGGAACGGCTGCTCCATTATTCCATCGTACAGAGGCTAATTCAGTATAAAAGTATACCAGCAATTTAGTATAAAAACAGGTATTGCCAATGACTCAGCCCACGTTTGACCTCCGGTGCTTTTCAGAAGAGGATGTTTTGTTGTGACAAAACATTCTACTACAGTCTCAGGAGACTGCTTCAGTCTGGTTAATTGGCACAAAGGAAATTTGGGGTTTGGAAGGATGTGTTTTCAGGTGAACACTGGACAGCCGACTACAAGGCAGATTGGGAGAGGGCTCCCTCTTGTGTGCTCAGGCACTGCTGCTGAAGCTGCTTCCCTCTGCACAAAGCACTTATTCACTGGATGAGAGAGAGAGAGCAGGGGTGAATTTGGGAACCAGGTCCTGCTGTATTAGCTGTAACACAGGCGGCTGCTCTGACTTGCGGGGGAGGAACGAACGTCTCCATCTGCCCCAGCCTCTGAGAAGCAGAGGAGGCTGTGGTGGATCCTCACTCCAGTCAGAGGAGGTCATCTGGGGCAGTAAGAGTTTCAGGTGCAGCTCTCACCTCAGCATTCCCTGCAGCTAGTTTGGGGGGTCCCTGCTCAGCATGCTACTTCGACAGATCCCATGTACAGCTCACTTGGGCTGTACATTTTTAGGACAAGATGATAAAATCCTTTGGTTGCTGTTGTTTCCAAAGAAACTTGGTGGAAGGGTTGGGGAAAACTAACAAACAGAGGGAAGCTCAGTCCAGGTCATATTCTGTTTGCCTGCTGCATCTCGTACTTCGTTTGTTCAGCTAATTCACAGTGCATACTTTTACAGTTGGGCTGCCAGAACAGAGTTCTTCCTCAAATGCAAATGACTGAGTAAATACTAGAAATCTTAAAAAAAATTAGATAAAATCCAGCTCTTAAATATTTTTCAATTTATTTATTCCATAATTTCATAGCAAAGTAGGCTAATTCTGTATTTTAAGTAACAGGAACAAGCAAAATAATTATATATTTTTTTCAGTAAACAACATAGGTAAACAGAAGTCATTGGGGGGGGAAAAAGAACATACATTGCATAGGAAGACCTTCAAGATTTCATTTTGGCCCAGACCCTGGGCATTTCACTAGTTTCTTTTCACACAGGCAAGATATGATCTTTCTCAGGAATGTAGAGGTAAAGGAAAATAAAATTACAACTTTTGTGCTTTTAAGAGGGGCAATTAAAGCAGCATTGAAGAAACGTTTTGCCAATACAGTAACAAAAATAGTATTTTAGATTGCACATGTCAATACTATATATTGACAGACAACAATAAAAGACATTTTGGTTGAGAGCATATTAATGATTTGGATAATGACTAACATTTTATATTTTCAACCTGAGAAATAGGGAAAAGTGTAAACAGGGATTAAGAAATTGCAAGTTCATAAGTCACTTGATAGTATTTAAACTAGACATAGTTTTGTGCTTCTTCCACAGATTTAAACCCTTCTGCTTCTTCTCCTTCTAAATAAGATACGACTTAAAATACACACTTTAAAAAGTGAACATTAATGGTAATGAACTCATTACAAATATTAAATGGGTTTCATGGCAGGTTCTTTAGCTTGAGTACCTCTATTTTATAGCAAACAAATGATTGGAACAGTTTAAGGTTTGCCTTTCCCTGAGAGCTGCGAACTCTGCTGTAGTTCAAGATTCTCTTTTGTAAGGAAAAGTGGAGCATTAACAGCTAGTTCTACCAATGCTTCCTTTGCATTAAGCTACTTTCATGTCAGACTTGTTACTTATAGATTAACTACAGGCTGTAAGTGTGAATAATGACGTTAATTCATTTCAAGGTTAACAAAATAGACTCTCTTTTTTTGCATCATTAGCCCTTATAGATACTGTATTTCAAATGTAATTTTAAAAGGAGAGAGACAAATCTTTTGGTTTAGTCTTTAAACCATTAATATGTAAGTTCTGATGCCTTCTTGTTATACCCATTCCGTTCAGAAAGCGTTGGGACTCTGAAAAGTAAGTTTTTGTCGCTTACTGTTAGAACAAGCTCCAGTTCTTGGAAATCCTGTAGCCTTGCAACATCTTTGTCCTTTAAATAAATACAGTAAGTTATTAGGTGATAAATCATCTGTTTCATTTTGCAGAGGTAAGTTAAAATAATAGGCTTGTACTGCCACAACCTATGTATTTATCCATAAATATGACGATTCTTCACAGTACACTGGAAAGCAGACATCCTGTTGCATCTTATATTTATTCTGGGATCCTAGTCAACTACTCAAGGCTAATTTTAGAAAGAACACAACACTGATGGTGAGGGCAAGTCATGAGTGGAATTACACTGGTGAAGAGCTACTGCATGCCACCCCCAGCTCCTCTTTTCCTCTCCCCTGGTAATTTGTAGAAGCTCATGAATCATTTCTTGCATCTACCCAAGAAGGTCCTGCATGCAGCTTCCTCTCGAGTGGCCCCCAACCCCATGGTGGGAGCAATGGAACCCCACCTTCCATAGAGGCTCAAGCTCAGGTCACAGCACTCTGCTGCTAAACAGCATTAAATAGAATTTGTTTTGTATCACCTCAAGGCACAGTAAGTGTTCTGAAGCCCTACCCAGAGAGCCTAAAGTAATTAGAGCTGGTAATAAAAACAATCCTTTCAACAACCTGAGTTTGCAAGTGACAGAATTGCTTATGTCTTTTCTAGCATTTTTTTTCCCTTCACTTCTTGACTTAGTCATGTTACAGTCAGTGAAGGTGCAGCACTGTGAACTCTATTAATCTAAGTCCTGATCAGATTAGCTCCATGACTGATGCCAACAATGCTCTAGAGGGATCTGACAGTGAAAGAAAGGTCAATGGTGAATCAGTACAACAGGTCAGCAGCTCGGGGCTCTGCTGCACAGGTGAATGTCACTGAAGTGAAAAGACAGTTACAGCCAGAGACCTACACTCACTAATATTCCTTACTGGAGTTGAGTACTTGCAGGTCTTTCCAACACTGATGACAGGTCACAGTGGTGTGGTATTGCAATGAATTTTAAGAATGTAGATCTTAACTGGGCACAACACCAGATGTTTATGAAAGGAAACGATCAAGAAACTTGAGACTCTTTTTACTAAAACTACAAAAGCATCTGCTGGAACTTTTCATATTATTTTTGGGTTTTATTTAATATGGGCTTATGCAGGTGACCAACCTAAAATTCTTTTTTATCAATTACTGCACTTCAAAATTCAGAGTTCTTACCTTTCTTAACATTGTATTTGGTAACTTTCTGATCTTCTGTACATGCTCAGGGTTAACTCCCAGCTCACGGCAACTCACTCGGAGCAGTTCCTTGTAGGTCAGTTCTTGTCTGTCCAGTTCAATTTCAATGAAGTCATTTTCTCTAAGATTAGGGTTTTGAATTCTAACCTTAAGCACCAGTTCTGTTAGAAATAAAAGAGTATATTAATAGGCAGATGTATAAAGGAATGGGAAAGGTATCTCTAGACCAACTACCAAATGTTTCTATATTAACCATGTTTGTATCCTTTGTAACAATACAAGAATCCTCAGAAAGCAAACAAATGGACTTGTATGACTACAATTTTCATTAGATTGACTTGCACCAAGCTATGTGAAAAATCACTACAAATATAATGTAGTGTGTGAGTGTGCATGGATGAATCTCTAAGTACTCATTTTACTGGATTTATGTTAACTTAAAAGTAGATTGACTGTAGTTATTGGTTTGCTGAGCAATCCAAGAGTGTTTTATTGGGTTTTGATTCTTTTGATGACCAGTTAACTTATTGCTAATTCGTCGCATCAGAACACCTCTGATTTCAAGAATGAAATTCTGAAATGCAACTGAAATTGCAGATTTTGCTCTTTGAGCAGGCAAAATGAACCTGCAGAAATGGCAGATCATGGAAAAGATGATCTCAAGATTCAGGTCTGCAGATTGAGCTGTATGAGGTTCTCATGAGCTCACTGACTGCAAACTCACATTCTTATCTGAAGCTTGGAATGTGCTATTTAGAGAATTAGATTACCCCAGTGACTGATTTTATAGCATTTGAGACAAACAGCAAATGTTTTCATCAAGATTTTAATAACAGTTCCACAGAAACAGATCTACCTCTTTAATTCCCTTCAAATGTTTCCTGAACGCCTAAACATGGGAACCTGAAAATCTCCAGCAGTGCTGTGAACACACACAACCCTGATTCGTCTGTTACCACCTTCCAAAATGACAGGAGTGCCAAGACAAAGCGCAGAGAGCCTTTGCCTGTTACCTTGCATATTAAGTGGAAAAGCTCCTGTGAAGAAAACTGGCTGAAATGCTGGCAGGGGCCCCGGGCAGGAGCCATTCTCTTGCTGAGGGACAGACTGATTTCTGCTCCAATGTCCCTGGTACACTGGACCCCCCTGCAGGGCACGGGGCTGCGCGGGGCAGCCTCTGTCCCCGGGCTGCTCTGCTGTGTGGGTGCCCGCCTGCGCAGCCGGCAAGGGTGAGG
The DNA here is from genome assembly GCA_025447755.1 of Corythornis vintsioides. Taxonomy (NCBI): domain Eukaryota; kingdom Metazoa; phylum Chordata; class Aves; order Coraciiformes; family Alcedinidae; genus Corythornis; species Corythornis vintsioides. The sequence continues at coordinate 9,838 of JAOEGS010009489.1, forward strand.
TGTCGGTGTCTTGCGCTTCCAAATGTGAGATGCTCCCGTTGATGGAGGGCTCAGGAATACTGTTACTCATGGTGTTATAAACATAAGGGAAAGGTGGGTTAGCCAGATAATTAGGGATGATTGGCAGATCTGAATCTTTCTTTATGTCTGGGAGTTCATCATCTTCCACTGTAAAACAAACCAAACAAGAATGATTTGAGGGGGTGGGGGGAAGGACTGCACTCTGGGGTTTCTTTTTATTTATTTCTATTGTTTTTTCAGGGGAGGGAAGAGAGGTTTAAAAGCATCATAGGATAAAAGACTTATCAAGAAGCACTACAGCTTTTTTTTTTTTTTTTTACAGTAAACAGAACCATACTCAGGTGTTGCAATACAGAATCAGATTCTAGTAATTCTTGCAGTGCTATTTCCTTCTAAACACTGCACTGCTTTTGGTTTGGTTTCATCCGTAGCCAGCACGTTGTAACTTGGTCTCTGGTGGTATAATGCTATTGTCTTCATAATGTATAAGGCAGTGAAAAACAAAGGGTAATATGTTGTTTGATATTAAAGCAGGGGACAAAGGGAAAAGAACACGCAGTACTGGGAGAGCTGAAACATTACCAATTCAGCAGCTGGGAAACAATAATCAAAACAAAAACAGATGAGGGAATACAAAGGAGAGGAAAGAAGTTGTTATTTGACCACATTTCACATTACTTATCACCTCTACCAGCAAAGCCTACTGAGCTCCAAGGCTTACAAAACACAGTAAAAATGCTTTACCAATGTCCATTAATGAGCTGTTTCTCTAGGCTGCTTATTTTCCATTTACTCAACACAGACCATCAGCTCCACAGAACATCAGGAAAATTGGTTGTTGCTCATATAAGGGCTTCATATACATTTGAGAGATTGTCTCCTGTTCCCCTTTTGGAAACAGGAAGCTGCATGTATCTGTAACTGGTTTAACAGGGCTTGTATCAAAATACAGCTTTTCTAATTTTTCAGTGTTTAGAAAAAAGCTTGGTCAGCTGGATATGGAATTCATTGGTTATCCTGTTTCCTTATACCATGTAACTGCTCTAGAAATCAAGGCACAATTATTACCAAAACCCAGACACAGTATCTTCGTGTGTAAGTAAAGATGGGAACATATGTGCTTTAAATAGCCTTTCACTACAGCCTTTGATGATCTGATGGCATAGCCAGTAGGTTTGTTTTACCTCCCAACATCTTCCTTATCTCTTGCCTCGAGGTTAACTGGGCTGGCCTTTCTCCTTTCTTGGTGAGGATCTCCTTGTCAGCCCCGGCGTGCAGCAGAAAGGCCACCACAGCAGCGTGGTTCCGTTTGCACGCCCAGTGCAAACAGGTCCTGCACAGGGAAAATGCCAACACAGTTTAAAACCCTAAATTATGGATGATTACTTTCCACCCACTTTTGCTGCCTATGAGAAGGACAAGGTCTAATGCCTGTCTGATATTAAAAAAACGGTTTTAATTGTAAACTTCTTTGGAACTTTCCACTGGTTTTGGAACCTTCAGTGACACCTGCTGATGGAGTTTTCCCTCACCCTAATGTTCTGGATACCAAGTAACCATAGTAGTGTTTGTAAAGTTCAAATCTTTACAATTTGTTGTTTATTAGGCTACTAACTTTTCTGGAAAAATAAGTATAAAAAGAAGGCTTGTGTATTTTAATCTTTGACTGAATAAGCTGTAGTTAAAATACTTGTCTGTCTACATGTGAGCTAATAGGGATACTTTCCTAGGTTGGGCTGTGCATTTCTACTAGGAAGTGCTATTTTTAATTGGGATAAAAGGATTTTGTCAGTAGAAATTTTGTGAATTTTCATTCAGTAGTTCAGAGCAAAGTGGTGGGAAAAGCACAAACAGAAGGGCCTTGTCTGCCCTGAGTGCAAAACCTGCAGGTTGAGTTGGTACAGTTCAGTTTATAGGTAAGGCATGAGAGTATTGGCCTCACTTTGGGATCCATCCTGACCATTTCATGTGATCTCATGTAGAGAGGGACCTATGGACCCATCATGCATCAAAATGTAAGTACTCAACACCTCTCAGCATCACAGACGTGGAGAAGGTCATTGGAGAATGTAAGTTCTACAAGAAGATCCATTTACTACCATAGTTAAACATGACCAGGTCATTATTTAAAAAAATAATTATATGGCAGATTTCTTTCATTAATTCATTTTATATACAAACTGATTTTGCTGACAGGCAGCTGTTTGTCTTACACATTGAGATAACATCTTAGGAATTAGTTCTTTTTAAATTTCTACAAGTTCCAATTTTAATCACCACCCTTTGAAACTGAAGTTGCCTCAGGCATCTCGAAATCACCATCGAGCTTTCATCTTTAGCTCTTTTCCTCATTTTATTCTTCCTGTTTTTAATCCCAACTTCAAACACAACACAGCACAGTAAATACTGACTGATTTATCATAGAATCATTCAGCTTGGAAAAGACCCTTGGGATCAAGTCCAACCATTAACACTACTCTACAAAGTTCACCCCTAAACCATCTCCCTCAAACCCACATCTAAACAACCCTTAAACACATCCAGGGATGGTGACTCAACCCCCTCCCTGGGCAGCCTGTTCCAGTCTCTGGCTCCTCTTTTGGTGAAAAGTTTTTCCCTAAATGCCCGGTCTAAACCTCCGCTGGTGCAGTTGGAATCCATTCCCTCTTGTTCTATTGCTTATTACCTGTGAGAAGAGACCAGCACCAAGCTCCACAATGTCCTTTCAGGTACTTGTAGAGTGTGATGAGGTCTCCTCTCAACCTCCTCTTTCTCAAACTAAACTGTCCCAGTTCCTTCAGTCACTCTTAATGAGATTTATTCCCCATGTCCTTCACCTGCTTTGTTGCCCTAAGTTTTTTAACTTCAAAACTTAAGGAAAACAGTCTCCAAAAAGGCCTGAGCATTCCCTGTAAATCCTGCTTCAAAGAACACTCTGTGTGTGTCACCTATAGAGCCCCACTCGTACAGGTGTCTATTACAGAAAAGTCTCGGGGTTTAGTGTCATTGGGTGAGATCTGAATGAAAGGTCCCAAAGTTTCTCCATCTCCCTGCAGCAACCTCCACCGTCCCTGCTTGAAAGTCATTTTCTAGCCCGATCTAGGAGTTAATACAGAACACTTATGTTCAGATGTGACTTGGAGAAACAGCACGGGATGCAGCCGATCGTGGGAAGGGGTGTTTGTCACAGTGGTTATCGGCTGCAGCACCATTTTTCCCTCTTCGGGAGTCCGGTGTCAGCGCAGAGGAGCGGTTGGCAGCGGGAACCCCGTAACTCCGTCCGCAGTTCACACAGCTCCGTGTTTCGGGGGAAGGAGAGGAGCCGGCTGTGGGAAACCCGCGGAGCAGCCCCCGTTCCGCCCCGAGGGACCCTTACCAGCCGTTGACTTCGTTCTGGGAGTTGAGGCCGACCCCCAGCTCCACCAGCCGCCGCACCTCCTCCGCGTCCCCCAGCGCCGCCGCCTCCCGCAGCCGCTCCTGCTGCTCCCGCTCGGCGGCCGGAGCCGCCATCTCGCCGCAGCCTCCGGCCGCCTCTGGGCCGGGGCCAGCTCTCATCTCCCGCACAGCGGCCGCCGCGGAGAAGGGCCGGCGGGCGGGTCGCAGGTCCCGCTGGCGGCAGCGGCAGAGCGGCGCCCGGTGTCACCCCGGCGGGGTCCGGGCCGCGCTCCGCTGGGGGACCCTATTCCCAGTGACAATCCCGGCCCGGCCATCGCGTTCCGGCTCAATCTCTGGCCGTTCCGGAGGCACCGGGCTGTGGTTCGATAGACGGGTAGCTGCATAACTCGGTGTCCTGCCCCGTTATGTGTTTTGCGGGCTCTAGATTCCTTGTGCATTCTCAGCAAAATAAAAATGTAATAATAAAATAATCGTCTTCCTGCAAGTCAGCTGGGAAGACGACAGAAAATTCCTGCAATTTGCACTGTTCTGAAAAGCTGGGCTTGGTCGTTGTGGATTTGTCCTAAACCAAGTTATGGGAGCAAGAACAGCTGGCAGGAATTTCACAACTGTGAAAAGTCAAAATAAGAATAACGTCAAACTCCACCCAGACAGGCAACCATTTCTGTTCTACTCTGCTCTGTGTGACCATGCCAGGGGAATCTGCTGTAGACTGCTCCCCAGTGCACCCATTCACGTTCCTGATGCAATTGGAGCACCCAAAGAAGCCAAAACTCAGCCTAGTTCTGCCTCCCACTATTCTAAACTGAACCATCCCATCGCACCCCAACACCAGACTGGAGGGTACTGACAGACCCAACTTGCATGGCACAAATCTCAATTGCACCCCTCCAGCAGTTCCTGGGGTTGTTAAATCTCTACAAAATTACAGAGCTTGAAAGAACTTTGGGGACCCCCAGAGTGGTGCATGAGGGAGGTGACAGAGTGGGTCCCCAAAGAGGAAGAATCGTCATGGGTGATGCTGGATTTTCACAGCAAGGCTGCTCTGAGCCATGTGGGGTCCACAAGGATCAGCACAAATACAGGCACCAAGCTCATCCAAATTAGAATGTTCAATTTTTTATTTTTTTTAATTTGAGAAACTGGGGAACAGTTAAAAATTGGTGTGTGAAGTTCAGTAAGGATGAGGTACAAAGTCACATCATGAAAGGAAAAACAACCCAAATAAATTGACAGGAACTGGTTCCAAGATCAAACAGTAAGATTTAGGTGCGATCTGAGGATTCTCCCCCTCAGTGTGTCAGTAGAATTCCAGAGGGAACAGCCATCGCTGGCGTCACACTGGATGTCGGCAAACGCACCAGGGATGCTTTTGGTGCTTTGACCCCACCAGGGAGCAAAGGGGATGGTGACAACCCTCCATGTGCCTCCAGCCCATGCAAAGGCTCCTGCCACTGCACCATGAACCCCATGGGGCAGGACACCGGTGACCTTCCCGCCCTGCCCCGTTTCTCCACGGCATTTCCCGGTGGTGGGCCCATCAGACCCTTCAGCGGCCAACACGACGACACGCCCTTGTCCCCAAGCTGGGCCGCGGGAAGAGCCCAGCCCCATCCCCCTTTCTTCCCCCTCCGCCATCTCAACCCAGGAGCGTCCCCGGCGGCCACCCCTAGGCGAGGCCGCCGGCGGGTCCGGGCCGCGCTCCGCCAGGCCCCAGAGGCGGTGAGGAGGCGCGCGGTGCATTGTGGGCAGGGCGAGGAGCCGCGCCGCCATTTTGTCTCTGTCACTCTCAGCGGCGGCGCGGTCGGGCGGTTGGGGAGGAGAGGCGGCGGCGGCGCAGCCGGTACTTGGCGAGGGGGGATTCGGCCAGGAGGACAAGATGATATCGGCCGCCCAGCTCCTAGATGAGCTTATGGGCCGGGACAGAAACCTGGCCCCGGATGAGAAGCGCAGCAACGTGCGGTGGGACCATGAGAGCGTGAGTGAAGTGGAGCCGCCTCTCCCCTCCCTCCTTCCCATCCCCCTCGCAGGGCAGGGGTTTTGTCGTAGCGCTGCGGAGCACGGGGCTACAGCCTCTCCCGGCCTGGAGACAGCGGCCGGCCCGAGTGAGGGGTGCCCGGGGTTTGGCGGGGGTGCGGGCGAGCCCCTTGTGCGGAGCCTGAGGCTGCGGGGCTCCTGCATGGCGGCCGCGGAGCGGGCTAGGCCCGGGCCGTTGCGCGGGAACCTCGTTGAGCCTTGAGAGGAGGAGGAGGAGGAACCGAGTGGCCGGGAGGGAGGAGGATCCCGCCATGGCAAGGCAGTGCCAGAGGGCTTGCGCTGTTGTTTGGGTTGCTGGGAGGAGAGAGGCCTTGTGTTTGGGTTTCGGCGTAAGGGGGGGAGGCGGCGTTCTCCATAAACGGCGGTTGGGGGTCTCGTCGGAGAAGCCTGTGGGTACCCGGCTGAGAGCTCCCGTGGGGAAAAAACGGAAAATAATGCGTTGAGGAGATGAGATAGTGGAATTCTGCTTGTCTGAGTAGAAGCCTGCTGCCCTGCATGAAGGGAGATGAGACAGATGTTCACAGTTCGGAAGATAAATGTCTCTGCATCTCTTCCTGAATGTGATATTGGGGAAGGAAGCAGATGGATACAGACATACTTGACTGAACTCCATGGAGGTTGGAGCACAAAGAAAAACCATTAGGCTTTTGAAACAGGGTTTTGCTAAGAAAAGCTTGATTCCTTCCATACTTTCTCAGTCAGAAGAAGTTCTGGAGTTCCTGGGGGGGGAGCTAACCTACACAGTACTGTTTATTAGTACTTAAGTATTTTTTTATTTTTTTTTTTCGTTAATGTAGTTATTAATTAACTTTCTGAAATAAATAGCTCAAACAAGACTTTAAAAAAAATACTGTTACTTGGAATTGGGGTTTCTCTATGCATGGTTGACATTTAATGTATGATGGCTCCTAATAACACACATCATAGTGCATTTAGAAGTTATTTCACCAAAAATAAATGGAAGTTACAAAGTTCCTATGATTGCTTCTTTTGGAGAGGTGGACAACTGCTGAAATGAGTTTTTTTGTTGTTGTGGTCATTTATCCTTCCTTGTTCATGGAATATTTTTTGAGCTACAGTGCATATTAAAAGAAAGTGTCACTGTTACAATATTTTATTTATTACCTGTGAGATGAGAATTTCTGTGGCTTAAGCTGCAAAAAACATTTAGCTCCTCTCCCCCATAGCATTTTCTTGGGATATTGTTAAGTTGGGAGGAAGGAGCAATGCCTGCTGTTAAATTACATCTTAATAAAAGATGGGATTTTCTCTTAACCAAATATTATTCAATTAGATGTTCGGTTACATATGTTCTTTTGATGCTGAATTCAAAGTAAGAAGTAAATAGCTTGGGCCATGTTGGTCCAGGTAGAACAGATAAAGGGATTTGGATTATTTTAGGAGAAATTGATTTATTTATTTTCCTCATACTCTTTAATCAAGTTCATATTACTTTCTCAATCTTGAAATGAGCAGATCTTTCAATTTTAGGCTGAAAGGACTGAGTATGACCCTACAGATCTGTCTCTAAGCAGTTGCTCAGTTCCCTTGTCTGTTCTTCCCAGTCCTCCTTAGACAGTTTAGAAAGTGGAGAGCTGTCCTGTGGCTTAGGCCAGTCAGAAATTCACAAGCTTAGGGCTGAGCCTCCCTCCAGTCTTGCAGGAACTGCTGCTGTTTGTTCTGCTTCTGCTTTTACTTCTGAAGTTTATAGGGCTGTTACTAAATTAAACTTCTCTGTGAAAGGCATGTTTTCATAAATTCCTGTAGTCAACTGACATGTTCAAAAAATTCACCACTGTTAAAACATGTTTCAGTTTGACTTCCTACATCACCTAAAGATTGTCAGTGCAGATAGGTTTCAAAAGACAAGAAATGCAGTTACAGATCAGATAGTAACATTAATCTGCTAGATTGTTCTTGTAGATTTTCAGTTGAAGTATATATGCTAATGTCATTTCTTCTACATTTGGATATATATCAGCATGTAGCCTTTTCTCTGTGTTTTGTGCTCATACCAAAGTTTAGGATTTTGGGTTGCCTTTCATCAGTTTTGATATGGAAAGTTATCAAAACAAGTTAAGATCTCATTTTCTTTATAACTGGTAAATTTCATCTAGATGTATTTTTAAAACTGGAAGATGCAGTGAAGTACAGGATAGGAGTAGGTTCTTTGAAAGGTGTGGAAGCTAAGCTAGCTCAGGTGTGCTAGCTGAGTATTTATAGTTCTAATAAACCATGTCAATCATGTCTTGTGAAGCCTTTTGTGGAGCTTATAAAATTTTGATGTGTTTAAAGTCTTTAATCTTAAAAAATTGCAATCCCAGTTGCTGTACATTTTTGTAATGCAGTGTGCCCTTAGATGATCAGATCTAGGTTGGGCATAAAGGCTTTTTGTTTTGTATGCAGGAGGAAATTATTAGTATCATGTATTTTAGTCTTTCTGCTATCCCTAGACATACTATCTGTCTGGAACAGTAACTTTATTGATGCAAGCATTCTTGCTTTAATGTGCCACCTGCACAAAACAAGCTCACGTGGAAACAGCAGTTGCATAAGATTTGTGAGGCTCTTTGTAGCACAAGAAATCCCAGCATTGCCTACCCATACTTCGTGTAAGGCTTTAAGATTGTGCTGGCTCCTTCAAGGCAAATTTCAGTATTTTCATAAAGAGGAGAGGGCTGGAGAGCTCTTTCAGACAAGTAACTGTAAGCAGTCCTATTTGATAGGAAGATAGCTTTCAAAATGGCAATTCTGTATGTAAAATATACCATGGATTGATGGTATTAGCTCTTTATGATGTGTTAGCTTAATGCTAAAGACCTAAATTGGTTTGCATTTAGATAGAATCTCAGAACTTAATCCTCCAGGGGATGATATGGGAAGGACTAAAGTGCTACTTGTTTTGGAAGAATATTAGTAATGGACAGGTATGTCTGAGTGGGCTTTGGGAGAAAGGCTTATGTTTGTTTGAGCTGGGGTGGATGGGTACTGCTCATAAAATGATGGATGCATGTGAATTTTAATGGTTTCAAAAAGCTTACCTGTATAAAGGAATTTTCTGATTTTTGGTGTGTAAGCCACAACCTGCTGGATTGTATTTTTGGCCTTTTTAGAAGGAATTGTCCATCTAAATAAATTTTATGGTTTAATTGTTTATTATGCTTGTAGTGATACTTGATCAGTAAATATTTGCATAAGAGGAACATGTTAGTGTAGAAATATGAATGATGATGCAGAGCTGCCACTATTTTATATAGGAAGGCTTTGAATTGGTTCACAAACTCTGGGGAAGCTTGCTGGGTTTGCTGTTGGATTAGTCCCCTTTGAGGTGAAGGGTACTACTATCCCACATCCGTGGGATTTCAAGGATTAGTGAATTGAGATGAAGTGGGAAGTTCCAAGTGTCTGTCTATATTTGCTCTAGTCTATTATCAAAACATAAGACCCTAAGGGCTTTGAGACACAAACTATGGCTAATCCTGCTGCAACAGTTCCACAGTAACATTTCCTATCTGAACTTCTTGTTAGTGGAGCCATCGGAGTAATTTGTCAAAAAAGGCTTTTGCCTGCATAAGCGACTGTCCATAATAAGGTGCCTAGTGTTCTTTTGCTGCAAATATGGGATGTATTTCCATATTGCTTCTGGCCTGTGCAAAGTGCAGCAGTCTGATAAGCCATGGATGAATAATGCCATTTTAGGCACATCACCTCTGTTTCATCTCTTCAAGTGTCTCTGATGCTTCAGCCATTTCTTGACCCTTTCTATTCTTACTTATCATTAATTACTTAAGACTGACTGTAAGTGCAGCTGACTGGTATCTACAGCCTGTCAAGGCAGATGTTCCACACACTGAAGCTAAGCCAGAGTGATACCTTTCAAGATTCTGCATGATTCTCTCAAGAAGTGTTTATCTGTGGAAGCAAAATCATTTGAAGAGCTTAATGAAATAGGTAGGAGATGGGAAATTGCTGCAGAGATTCTGGCCTGAACCACTCTGATTGAGTATTTCTTTTCAGGATGCGTCTTAGGAAGAATGTCAACTAGATACCATCACATCCAGAGCTAGTTAGGAGAAAACTACTATAGATTTTCCATCTGTTTTGATGTTGTTTTTCAATATATAAATAATTAATACAGTGTTTGATTCATGCTTAAGGTACATATTTTAGTGTTGGTTACTGCAGTTTTTGGCTGTAACCATCAGCTTGTAAGAGGAGGCTTTTTCTAGTAGTGCTGCTTCATAAAACAATTGTAATTATTTGTGGTGTTGGTTTGTTGGTGTGTTTTCTTCATTGTAGTTCTCTCTGATAACTCTGCTATTGCTGCTTGCTTCAGAACTGTTAGAGGGCAGTTTGCATAACCGTGGAGTGTATAGAAAACTTTTACAACTTTGCTGCATAATACAGTTGGACTGTTAATATTGTGATGTCTGTTTCTTAGGAAATTGTCTAATCCATCCCTGAAATGTATTTGGGGGAAGTGCCTTTTCACTAGAACTTGGATGTGATGATGAGAAAATACAAGAGATCATAGAGAGAAATTATATTTCTGTTGACTAGTACTAGGACAGAAACTGCTCCCTTGAAACAACATGGTATTAAATTAAGGGATATTGCAGCTTTCAGAGAAGAGAACAGATTCTGAAAACAGATTTAGTTCGGTAACTTTCTCCTTACTTCCTGAGAAGAAACATTGTGATATTGTGTCTTTTTTTGGTTGTGTTTGGTTTTTTTTTTAAATTTGTTTGCTGTTTTTGTTTGGATTGGGGTTTTTTTTGTGTTTGGTTTGTGTTGATTGTTTTGGCTATTCCTGATAAATTGCTGTGGGTAGGTGTCACAGTGTCCTTATCTGTATCACAGGAGAAATGCTCAAATTACACAAGATATATTGGTTGGTTTGTTTTTCATGTCCATGGCTTGTTAGTAGAAAGATTTTTTTAATATTTTTTTTCCCCCCTGTATAAACTGTAAGGCAGTCAGTACAGTTTTAACTTCTGGAGTCTGGTTTGCAGTCTGTCAGTGTAGAGAAATAAATCAGACTGATCTAATTTAATAACTGGTGTCCCAGGCAGTCACGTGATGTGTTGGTGTGGGGTAGGTTTTGTGTCTGTCTTCACCTCCCCTTTCTTAAATTACCTCAAAATATAACTTAGGAAATATGTTGCAAATCTTTGTGCACAGTATACACAAGGGTATTAGAATTAGTTCTTAATACACAGCAGTGATTATTACATTTGCCAAATATTAAAAAGAGAAGAGCATCCAGACTAGTTTTGAGTCTATTGAAGAGATAATTATTTAGAATTGCTTATAAAGTTAGGGGTGAATTTATTTCTGATTTCATTTTTTGGGGGCTATTGTGGTGGACATACAGGAGATAGTTCTGTGTTACCAACTTCAGGAACTGACCAGCTAAGCCCATGCTCATGGGTGAGGGTGAATAATCTTTTTAACGAAAGCTGGGTTTATCCCATCGTGTGTTAAGTATTTACTGGCTAGGGTAAGAGGTTGGGTGTTTTTCCAACTTCCTAGTGGCTTTTTTCAGTTACCAAAGACAACCTGACTTGCTAATGTAAGAATAGGCTGTGTAGAAACAAAACAAACCCTTTACAGTTGGCAGGAAACCAGGTTAAAGTGAATGTCTTCTCTGTCTGCCTTAAGAGGTAGTCTCTTTGCATATCATTCTTAAAGTAGAGGTTTTGAAAGGCATTGGAGTGGAGAAACTTTTGAATAGTTCGTTTGTGTTCTTAAGTCTTCTAATTGACATCAGAGTCCTTGAGACAGTATCTTACCTTTGAATGCTGATGGTTCCTGTTCTCCAAGCCAGCAGTGCTGAAGAAATGGAAGCAGGACACAAAGTTGGTACAGACAGGCTCAGAGGAACTTGCTTCCATGGCTGACATTCTGACCTCTTGTAGGTTTTCATGGTTTAAGGAGTTACACTGTAATGTTTAAATACTCCACTCTGATTTTATTCCTTTGGAAATACCAAATACTATATTGTATTTACAGATGGATGACACTTTCCTGTAATCTTACATATTTAGCAATAAAATTAAGAAATAATGTAATAGTAAGATCTCATTAAGATGCACTTTGTAGCACTTACTGCTGCCAAGTAACACTGAGATAGAGGGTGTATGTGTATAAAAAATGCAGAAATTCTGCAGTGTACATAGGGAATTATTACTCTATATTTTAGAAAAGATAAACAATTACCTAAAGTTGATAATTTGTGAGGAAAAAAAAATGATGCCTGTTCTTTCTTCTCTCTGTCAGGTCTGTAAATACTACCTTTGTGGCTTTTGCCCAGCTGAATTATTTACAAATACTCGTTCTGACTTAGGTAAGTCTGTAAGTCTTGTCATTTTTATTCACTTAGATATAATTACAATTAAAGTTTTGTTTGCAGACATTTTTATTGTTTAATGCTCTGGCAAAAATAGTTTTGAAAATAGTTGTTTGTTGGGGTTTTGTTTGTTTGTTTGTTTTTTAATTTTCAAATGATTGCCAGTAATATAGCATCTTCACAGCAATATTTATTCCAGATCCTACTTCCTCTAAGTGGAAAAAAAAAATTTTTTTTTTTCCATACATACAAGGTACAATATTGGGTATGGGATGGTTTGTTCCTCCTGAAGTATTGGCTTCTAGTTTGTTTTATTCCATCTAGGCAGGGTTTTAACTTTCTTTCTTTTGTGTATATTTCTTGAGCCTGTTTACTTCAGAGATTCATTTGCTGCCATAATTATTACTGAAGGACATCTCCAAATTATTAACAGCTTTCAAGCAATGGTATGTGGACAAGATGGAACAACTAGGAAAAACAGTTGTCTTGTTTTAGCATTAACCTCCAAGTCCACTGAAGACTTTAAAAGGCTGGGGAAAGTGAGGATTTTTAGCTTGACTACTTTCATTAACTCAGGCCACATACCTCTAAATTTTACTGTGAAGTTCATAATTTTAAGTAGTCAGTTTATGACAGAGAGCACTGGAAAGTGTTTGGAGAACTTACACTTCATATGTGCTGGTTTTATTTTGGTGTGGGGTTTTTTTCTGGTATTTGGTTTGTGGTTTTTTTCCTGAGGCCTCAGATGTTTGAGGTATTTTGTTGTGGTTTCACTGATGTAGAACTTGATCTGGAAAGTCTGTTTTATATGAAGATTTTTTTATGTCATTCAGCATCTCCTTTGGTTTTATAATTGCTAAATCATATCACATTCTTTTTCTTTAATGTGTCTTTCACACTCCAAGCAAAGGAAGCAGAAAGACAGGCATAAAAGTCCCTGGGAAGTATTCATAGCTCTGTTCTGTCATGGTGCAAAAACAAATGCTGATGGAATACGAACACAGCATTCAAGAATGCAAGCTTAAAGTTTTTGTTTGGTCTTTTTAGGTCCTTGTGAAAAAATTCATGATGAAAATCTACGTAAACAGTAAGTATGTTTGTTGATGCTTTCATGCATAGAGTGTTTTTAGTATGACTGAAAATATTTCAGAGCAACCCAGCCATGAGACACTACATACTTCTTGATTTACATAAACATTTGTTTTAAGTGCATAATATTCTTTCACCGTGGGCAAGAATTGGTAATATTGCAGATTTTGTTATTTACTTTTCATCTGTGATGGATTGATGTGAACTGTCATGTCTAAAATTTTGTAACAGGTATGAGAAGAGCTCTCGTTTTATGAAGGTGGGCTATGAACGAGACTTCCTGCGCTACTTACAGAGCTTGCTGGCAGAGGTGGAGCGCAGGATTCGAAGAGGCCATGCCCGTTTGGCACTGTCACAGAATCAACAGTCCTCTGGGGTGAGTCTGGGAGAATCCTTTAGATTGTGTCTGTGCTCCCTTCACCTTGTCTCTTCAGGTAAAATATATTGTTTTTCAGAAGATGCCTATTAGGTAAGTTTCTTCAGCTGTCAGCCAGCAGATTGCATCTAGCTCTAATGGGCAAGCTGAGTGGCTCTGCAGTCAGCAAGAGTTCCCTCCCTGTTCTCTCCATCTCTGTTTCCTCAGAATCAGAGTATCTATTCTCTGCCTTGCAACATTAATCCTGTCAAGTGTTGTCTTTACCCTGCTAACCTCAGTTTACCTTCTCTTCCTTAGTTGCATATTCCTCCTTCCTCCAACAGTGGTATCACCCTAATACAGCTTTGCTAAAGTAGGGAAGTGCTGTGTCTTTCAGCAGCTGATGGAGCTAAATCCCCCTGTCAGCTGCCACACTTAGGCAGTGGCCTCTTTCTGTTCCAGCATTGCCATTGCCAGGTAATGATGGAATCATGGAAGTTTGAGAAAGAAATACTTCTCTGCAGCTTCTTCTCAGTTCTGAGCTTCCTACTAGCTGTAATGCAAAGCTTTAAGTGACTAGGAGGAAAATTAGGTGTGTTTATTCAACTTACTTTCTATAGTCCCCTGAGGGATTTGGAATATTGACTGTGGCATGTGCTCTTGAGAGTTTGTTACTGCATGCTCAGAAGTTAAATTTCAGAGCCCACAGAAGTTATTAGTCATACTTGAGTGTCTGCAAAGATAAGTAATAGCTGCATGGCAGTTCCAGAGTTTAAGTTTAGGACTTTGAATTCAGATGTATTATCTTCTATGGGCCAGGGCCTTGGAATGCTTTTGTTGATTTAGGGGGAATTAGTATGACTAGAACTTGCTTCATCTGACAGAAGTGGAGTAAGCTGTGCTGGCTGTGCTGAGGAGTGTTACAAGTTAGACTAGACTATTAAGATGAGAAGAGGCAGGAGGATGTTCTTTCTGAATGTATGAAATAATGTACATTCATGTGTTTTAAAGATATTTTAACTAAAAAAAACCCAAATGAACAAAGGAAACCCACACTTGCACTGTTTGGCAGGGAGCGGGACCTACTGGGAAAAATGAAGAGAAGATTCAAGTGTTAACTGACAAAATTGATGTACTGCTACAACAGGTGAGGCTTTATTACCCTTTGTAACAGATATCTCTTGCCTTTGCTGCTTGATATAAAAGTTATAGTTACTTTTTTTTTTTTGTCCTTTAGATTGAAGAACTCGGTTCAGAAGGAAAGGTAGAAGAGGCACAAGGAATGATGAAACTTGTTGAACAGTTAAAAGAAGAGAGAGAATTGCTGAGGTCTACAACTTCAGTAAGTAATGTGTATTTAATTCTGTCAGACTTATTTCAAGTCTGGAGATGAGCTTGTGTTTTACTCCAGGTCTGTTAGACTTGTCTGTGTAGCCTTTACAAGATCACGTTACTGAAATACCAATTTGACTGTTACAGAAAGCCCTTGTGTTAGGGCTGTGACTAGAGACAGGCATCTGTCTCTTTCAGAGCTACAGAAGCCAAAGGTAATGTGTTAAGTAGAGGGTTCTATTGATAAATAGGAGCTCATGTTTAAACATATTTAGATGTTTAATAATATGTTCAAGTCATGGTTCCTGTTTTGTTGAGTTGGGTGGTTTTTTTTACATTGTTGGTCACAGTCAGTAATGTTTGTGTCCATGCTCTATGATTAATGGACACTACAAGCAATAATAACTTCATTTTCTGTTGACATTTTGGTGTATTTCTCTTATGTCTATTGAAACAGTGAATTTATTTGACCACTATGCTTTTAAATAGAAGCCCAGAATCTGTTTTTGTATTTCTTCATGGGATATTAACCTTTTACCTTTCTGAGACATGTTCCATGATTATTTTGCAGCTCCAGACATTTCACTTGATGCCAAAGAACTCATCCTAAGAGAAAACTGATTTTTAATTCTGAGATTGCAAGGAAGCTGCAGATAGGGCTATATACATGTTAATCCTTTGCAGTGGGGAATAAGGTCTTGCTAATTGACTCTTGACTTATTGGACTCATGGCTTATGTGAAATGGGCGTATGTAGACTGGCTTTGCCCTGTTGCTCCTAGTCAGTGCAGTGCTCTGAAGAGAAAGCACACATGTGATTTTCAGCTTTCACTAGTGCCTGGGATTTAACAACAGTAACAGTAAAGTTCTAAACTTCTTCACTGGCTTCTGCCTAAAACTTCTGTTCTATCAAATATTTTTCTTTTGCAGACAATTGAGAGCTTTGCAGCCCAAGAAAAGCAAATGGAAGTTTGTGAAGTTTGTGGAGCCTTTTTAATTGTGGGAGATGCACAGTCCAGGGTAGATGACCACTTGATGGGAAAGCAGCACATGGGTTATGCAAAAATAAAAGCTACTGTAGAAGATTTAAAAGTAAGTGTCTCCTTGGGTTATTTAATATTAAAAATGCTTGGAGTCTTCCTATGGTAAATAAAAGGCTGTCCAGTGGACTTTCTGAAGTGGGTGAAATAAACCCCAAAGATGGTATATCAAAACGAAATGTGCAGTATAGGATTCCTTTTAGCTTTGTGCCTACACTGACTTTCTATGTGATTACTGTAAATAAAAGCAAAGGTATAAATTCAGGTAGGCATTTTTTTTTGTGGCTTTTGCAAAGAACTGTAATGCAGGCTCTGCTCTTAGGAGAATTACAAGCAGAAAGAGTTCTGCAGGACCAAGGGTCTACATTACAGGGGTGTTAAGAAGTGCTTCTGTGTGGGCTGTCCTCTGGGGAGGGGGAGCTTAAGCCTCTACACCCTCAGAATGTCTAAGTTAGGTTGGATGATTCTCTGATGTCATCTTCATTTCTTTCTGTGAACTTATTTTTAGGAAAAGTTAAGAAAAAGAACAGAAGAACCTGACCGAGATGAAAGGTTAAAAAAAGAGAAACTAGAGCGAGAAGAGAGAGAGAAAGAGAGAGAGCGGGAAAGAGAGGAGCGGGAAAGGAAGAGACGACGTGAGGAGGAAGAAAAGGAGAAGGAGAGGGCTCGTGATAGAGAGAGGCGTAAAAGGAGCCGCTCACGGAGCAGACACTCAAGCAGAACCTCTGACAGAAGGTCACGAGATCACAAAAGATCGAGAAGCAGAGACAGAAGGCGAAGCAGGTACCTACCTCTGTGTGCAGAAGTATTTAATATAAATGCTTTCCAAAACATAAACATCTTGGAGAGGCTT
Organism: Corythornis vintsioides; assembly: GCA_025447755.1. Taxonomy (NCBI): domain Eukaryota; kingdom Metazoa; phylum Chordata; class Aves; order Coraciiformes; family Alcedinidae; genus Corythornis; species Corythornis vintsioides. The sequence continues at coordinate 26,309 of JAOEGS010009489.1, forward strand.
AATCTGTCAGCCTTGGGTTGTGTGATTTGTTAGCTTCTAATGTCTCATCTCAAGTGAGGTCAGACTTCACTGGCTCTGAGGATAAGTGAATTTTCCTGCATGTTCACTTGTCTTCACATTTTTTGAAGTAGGTGACACCATTGTGGTAGAATTGGTTATGAGGGAGTGTTGAGTAGACAAATGCTTCCAAAGAACACGGTCTTTGTTTGGTTTTTTTTCTTAGTTGGCCTTTCAGTCATAGTAGTGGATGTTTTCAACTGTGTGGTTGAATGTTTAATTAAATGAGGACAATATGAGGCCAGGTCTTACATACTGAGAAATATTTATATACAGTACACTAACTAAGGCTTGTTTGAAATACTTGGTTTCTGCAAATAATATATTATCAAGTGCTACTGTTTTACTATTTTATCTTCTGAGTTGGAAAGTACCAGCTGACATAAAGATTTTTGGAATTTTCTCTGAATGTGAAGGAGTCGTGACCGAAGAAGAAGCAGGAGTCATGATAGATCAGAAAGAAAACATAGGTCTCGCAGCAGGGACAGGAGACGATCAAAAAGCCGGGATCGGAAATCCTACAAGCACAGAAGCAAAAGCAGAGAGAGAGACCAAGACAGGAAGTCAAAGGAAAAAGGTATGTTTGTGTGGAGACCTGAGTTGGTATCAAGTTCTGAAAGTGATCTTTCTCTAAAGTCTCAAAAGCTCTTAGTCTTGCAGTGAGTGACCAAAGTTCTTTGCATCAAATCGTATCTGCTTTTATAAGTTGTAGATGTTGCTGTTAACCAATTTGAAGCATTTTGTTTGTTGCAGTTACTGTTAATGCACATGTGTGCCTGTGTATACTCCAGGGTCCACCTGTCTTACCTGTTACAGTAGTTAAGAGATTACCACTTTATATGCAAATTGTGCGAGGATTTTGATGTATTTTAAGACCTGTTTACCTTTACGAAAACATAAGCCTGTAATCAGATTTTCATAAGAGTATCTTCTTATTTCTACTATTAGCAGATAGTTCTGTGATTACTTTTTGGTGGTATTTGTTTTGTGGGACTGGTTTTTCACCTGTACCATCTCTGACTTGTCTGCACTATAAAGTTTCCTTTATTTTCCTTTAACAGTGCTTTTAAGTTGTTGGGGTTTTTTGGTTTGTTTGTTGAGGGGTTTTGTTTATTTGTTTGTGTTGGTGTTTGTTTGGTTTGGGTGTTTTTTCTATGAATGCAGTCCAAGATAAATCTTGAAGTATTTCTATAATGCTTTAAATTACAATTTCATGCCCTTTCCCCAGTCTCCTTCTTCCCCCCCCCACAATCCTTCTCCCTTGTGGTGCTTGTTTTAAGAAGTGAGATTTGCTTTGTCAGTATTCAGGTGAGTCTCAAAGGAATGCTCTGTTAGAACGGCTTTGGAACACTTTTATAGCAGTACATGCCACATACAGCAGCATTGATGGTGCCTCACTGCTTCATCAAAGGCTTTTACCTTTAAGTGGGGTTAAAAAGAGCTACAGAGTGAACACTACAGATTCACATCCTGTGAAAAGATACTAATGCACTGTTAATGCTACTTTTCTCCCTTTAAAAGTCTTTTAAGTTTCTAGAGGAATATAATACTAACTCCTGGCTCTGTTGGGTTGCTGACTAATGTCCAGTGTGAAACAGCCACCCCAGTTCATTATTAGAGCTGGCCATCAGTAATGGATGAAACAATCCTGTTGTGTTTCTAAGGTACTTTTGAGATGCTCTGGAATGAAAGGTGCCATGTGCATGTTTCTGGGTTGCATAGGCCTGGTTGCCCTATCCTTACTTTTCCGTGTTTATCCAATGGATTAGTTCCCAAAATGTTGGTGATGTTTCAAGTATTTTTCTTGCCTGACTTCCTTGGACCATTTTCATTTTTCTGGTTTATACTCCAGTGCATCTTTAGTATTGATTCTTATCTCTTTTTGCTTTGCCCTCTATAAGCAGGTGGCCTTTAGCTGCTTGCTCACTGGCAGCAGAACTGATGTGTAGTGTTTAAACTTGGAGTCAGTATTGTAGCCTGTATCTGTCAATTTGTTACTTTATTCCTACCTGATGTTGTGCCTTTTTTGCCTATTTTATGAACAGATTTCTGGTAGTTAAGACTGTCCTAATCAGTATTCTGTGTGTATCTATGCATATAAATTACTGTGTTCTTATTTATTCAAATTTGGTCTGGTTTTGAGCTTAATGGCTTTTCTTGATCCTTCTGTAAGTAGAGGAGCTAGTGAACTTTCTTTATCATCTCAATATTTAAGTTTTTAACTTGACCGATTTCCTTGCTGGACATTTTATTTGCTGCTTGCTACTTTCTTCCTCCAGAAATAAGAACAGTGAGGTAATGCTATGAGCTGTGATGAAAATTCCACCTGGGAAAATCAATTACTTTTTTTTTTTTACTATGTAATCATAACATTTGTAGAAACACAAATAGGCCTTAGAGTAGGATTGTAATGCTGAAGAAGTTTGCGGTTTCCCTTTGGAATTTATTTTTTTTTTTAAAGTGGAGAAAAAAGCTTAAAAAACAGTAGTGTTTATCAAGTTACCATGACTTTCTGTGATGAAGGTGCAAACACCACCACCTCAGGTATGCAGTGTGGCAGTTAAGTAGCTGACTTCAGAGGTTTATGTATCTGAAGCATGTGGCAGGACACCTGCTCTGCTGTCTGCTCAAGAAGAAGTAATGTTAAGTCTTAACTTATTACACTTTCTACTCCATTGGGAATATTTGCTTCAAAATTTAATTGCAAATCGGTGGTTGAGACAGAAACAATTATAAAAGTAAGCAGCAAATGTCTGGCTGTAACTACTCATGGTAGTGCCTTTCACTTCAAATTACCAAACTGTTTTATAAACATGTATTTTAACAGGGGGAAAAAAGCAAGGCATAGTTGTCCAAGACTTGCCTACTGTTACACATTAAATTAGTCTGGTAGTTTGAAAGAAGTCCTGGATTCTTGTTCACTAAGATACTGTGAAATACCTTTAAGACTTTTTAAATTGTAATAAAAAAAAAGGCGTATGTGAAAATGGAGACAGTGAATTTTTGACTTGAGCTTCAGGAGCAGGAATACATTTGCTAAAGGAGGGAGCCACCAGCCATAAACAGCAGCCAAGCATTAGCTTAATACACTGTTCAAGTAAACTTTTTCCATCAGAGGAGGTGGAATAATAGGATGAGGTGTTTGGGTTTTTTAGCAAAAGAAAACATCTGTTCTGCAAGTACCTTCATTTTATGAAGGGTGAATACTGGAAAATGCCTCCAGACAATTTTAATATGACTCTTTACCTTCCTTAATCTGGATTCATATACTTGGATAAAAATAATTATGTTTGTCATTGTGTTTCTTAGTGATTAAACCTTGGCAAATGCTGTAAGAACACCCAAACTCATTAATACTGATACTATGTACTGATTTTTGCATTCTCTGAAGAGTAAAACCATTAATGTGTCTTGGTAAGTTCTCACAGAACTTAGTTACCCACAAACTGAATCAGAAAAATGTGCATGTATTGAATCAGGAAGTAAAGTCAGTATTATGTGATTATACCTAATAGATCACAGCTGAAATAATATAAACAGTTTTGTCAGCAAACTAATTGTATGTGGTTTTAAAGAAAGAAATCTCAGTGACTGACAATACAGGGGAGGAAATTAACTGCTTACAGATACTCCAGGAGTTGAACAGTTCAGTTATTGGCCTATTTGTTGAATACACTTTCTCAGTTCTGCTTGGCAAACTGGAGGTTTGCTATGGTAAACCTATTTTATTATGTAAGTTTTTAGAAGAGTTTCATCTTTTCATACCACAGCTTAATAGTAGTTTTTTAAACTTTTTAAACAAAATTATCCTTCCTGACCAAATTCAAGAAACAAACAAGACAGAACAAAACCCTGCACACTGCACATCCATAGGGCTATTAAGATCTACCATATCTACATAGGACAGAAGATAAGATTATTGGGCTGACTACTAGTCCTCTGCGGGGAAACAAGACTACTATTCCTCAGTGGATCTACGTGTGCACCGGAGATACCTTTAAGACACAAAAAGAAGACTTTTTAACAAGGTTAGTTAGAGTGCAATCTACCTGCGGAGTTGCCAAACTGAGGGCAGACAGATACTAAATTCCTAGCTCTTCAGTTAGCTTTTTGACATGACTCTGCTTTCTCCAGGCACCACACACTGGATGTGCTGCTGCAGATGAAACCTCAGTAGTAGTGTTTGTTAGGCAGTTGCCCTCATTTCTCTGTGGGAGCTTTCACCCCTTTGGTGGTCTGTTTTAAAAGCAAACAAGTTGCTTCTCTTTTAAAGCATAATTTCTACTTTGTCTTCTGGAATATAAAAGTGTGTTTGTTATACCAGTCTAGGTGATAACATACTCTCAAATAGCTTTTTCAGGGTGGTTGATCTGTATGCTCCTGTGTTGGGGACATATTTATTTATTTTAATTGCCTGGATAGCAGGGAATAATCAGAAAAAACAAGCATGAATGTTGTTCTGTATGATGACATCAGAGAGGTTGGTTTTTCAGAATTACTTTTTTTCCTCTCCAAAGTGTCTTTACTGATCAAAGGTTGAATATTATGGTGTGAAATAATACAGAAATAATTGATATTTTTATTACATTTGAAAATACTGAATTTACGAATGAGGCATGCAGCTCTAATACTGAATGTTTTTCTTCCCATGGAAATATTTTTACTTCTGGCTTCCTTCCTTCTTTGATGACTATTGAGGAAAAGATGAGATTTTCAGCAATGTAGCAAACTCTTCAGTCTGCTTTCCAACTCATGATAAAATTGTTGGGTCCTTCCCATATTGCTGTTCCTCTGCCCTTGGCAAAGTGCTTTTTATGTATCTTCCAAACTGTGTCCCCAAGCCTTTTTAATGAGTGGATTATAAACCACTGCTGTTTTGATAAAATTGGTAATTAATAATGCTGACAAGCATGCAGCTTCTGTGACACCCTGTACAGTAAATTCTGATTGTCACTTTGAGCCCCACCTTCAGAGCTAGTGGTGCTTAATACTGTTCATTAACCCAACTGTTCCATTCTTTGGAACACTAGTAGTGATTTATTTGATGATGCACTGATGTGTTGTCCCATCACTCTTTTCTTCTTTCTTCAAGAACTACACTTAATGAGAACTGTAAACCAAAGAAGGCTATACACATCATAAATTAACACTTGGGGACAAAGGTCCCAGGATAAGTAAGGAAGCCAGGCACCATAATGACACGTTTGCCTGACTTCCTGACTATGTCTTTCCCCATGTTCAGCAGACAGCTGAGCAGCTGCCTCTGTTAGGAAGTCTGTTCTTTCTCTTCTTCTCCCCATCCTCTACTGACCCCTTTGACCTTTTTTTGTACCCTTTCCATTCCAGCATGGTAGTCTGAAGCCTATTTCTGTGACTTTGAGTATTACTGTTATTGCTATAGAAAGTAATTATCCAGTTTGTATGTAGTGTATTTCTCACATGTGCATTGTTTGTTTTTACTTTGAAATCCATGGTCAATGTCTTCTTTCATGGCAGAAAAGAGGGGATCTGATGATAAAAAAAGTAGTATGAAGTCCAGTAGTCGAGAAAAACAGAGTGAAGACACAAATACAGACTCGAAGGAGAGTGATACTAAGAATGAGGTCAATGGGACCAGTGAAGACATTAAATCTGAAGGTGACACTCAGTCCAATTAAAACTGATCTGATATGACCTCAGATCAGACAGAGGTAAGTGCATTATTTCAAACTTTGATTAGGGCTTTTTGTTACTGTTTAACAGTGCAGCGTAAGTATGCACAGATGAAGATGGAACTAAGCCAAGTAAGAAGACATACTAAAGCACCTTCTGAAGGAAAAGACAGTGTAGTCCTGCAAAACATTTTGAGGTACATTGTTTTGTCTCGGCTATTTTGTAGCAGACTCGTGCCCCCCATTAGTGTGCCTCTTTGAGACATATTTGTAATATAGTCACCATAGAGAAATTAATTATCCTTTTTTTATTTTTAGGGAATTTGTTTTTGGTTTTGTTTTTTTTTTTTAAAGTTGAACTGTTTTTGTATTTAAGTCCATATTGTGTTGGTACATCAGCAGAAACTTTTGCTTTAATACTTAATATTTGAGGCACATGTTGGACTACTTTGTTTTCATATAAACTGCTAGTATTTCTTTGTCAAGGATGTTTCTAGTTTTTTTTTTTGCTTTATTGCCTTGCATTCTAATGCAGTTTGTTCTGTAACTCGAGAGCCAGTAGCATTGGATTGATGGAAGTGTAGGGTTTATGAATTATTGCAGCTGACTACCATACCTCACACAGCGTTGGTGTTGTGAGCGGCCCATGAAAAGCCAAATTAAAAATCAAGGATTCAGTCAAACTAAGCAGGTACTCATGCCAGGTACTCCTTTCTCTACCCACATCCATGTTTGAATGCTGTTGCCTGTAATCTTTAAGCTTACTGTTGTGTTTTTGATTTTCAAGATAGTGAAAAGGACTTTTTGTGTATTGTGTGAATACTGTAAACCTGATGTTAACAGAATGGAATTTTCTTTCAACTGTATGTAGGGATGCAGTGCTGCCCAGAATTAGATATCTTTAAAGAGTTTAAAATGCAATAAACACTACATAATAATCGCCTTGTTACTTTCAATGCAAATCAAGTCTTTAAGAGGTATGTGTTTAATATTTCCTACTGTGTAGGAGACTTTGCAGTCAGCCGTAGTACAGAGAAGTGGAATGGCTGATAATAGAGTTCTAAGGCAAATGTAAATGCAAAGACAGATGGCACCAGATGTTTACCATGTTCATGGCAGGAATGTTTGCTGAAAAACTTTGTGGAAATGAGCAGCTAAACAATGGGAAATGCAAATACTGTATTAAAAGGAAAACTTGCAAGTTTCTTCCCCACTCTTGATGTAGCTTTCTTACTCTTGGAAAAGGTCTTTAGTTGTATTCCTGAAATAAGGGACTAACAATGGAGAGTACAGCTGATAAATGAGCTTCTTACAATGTAATTTGTTACTGTAGTTTCATTACTTATGATAGGAATTCTGAAACACTTAATGTTGGTTATTAAACCATTAATGCTACATTATTGCTTCTAAAGCCAGTCATGTGCAATGTTGACATTTTTGTAGAGTTAAGATGACAGCTAACAACTGGGCCACTATGTAGGAATGGTAAACAAAATACTCTTAATGCTGTCTAATTGTCTGTTTTCCCAAAATTTTACATTATAGGACTACTACGTGAAGAGTCTGCGAAGACAGTGGAAGACAGCTTAAACTGAAGATCTGCTTTAAAATGAGGTGAAAGAAAGCTGTAGTGGCGTAGAAAATTATAAAGTTGAGTTAGAATTTTATTTTTTTTTTTTTTATAAAACTTAATTCAGGACTGGTGTTTCCTGCCAGAGTTCAGAAAGATGTGTTGATAACAGCACATATGCTACTGAGAATATTAAGTCCTGTATCCATTTTTTTTTTTTTTCTTTAAGACTTTTTAAGATAAGAAACCAACATAACCTGAACACATGGCTTGCTCAGTGTTTAATTGCAAGTTTTCATTCTTGGACTTTAAAACACAAGAATAAATGTTTAGTATTTGTGTGAATCGAACTAAAATCCCATTTTTACAACTAAGCTATTCCTAGCTTCTTGATATACAAGAAATGGAAATAAAGTATCTTTGAATTTCTGTTACAAACTTGATTGTCTCTGTCATTGAACGTTTACTATTAAATAAGTTTCTTTCCTAATAAACCTACTCATGTCTTCAAGCTTAGTCCATTAATTTGGATGCTTAGTTATTCTGTGGTGTTTGTGGGCTTGGGGTTTGGATTTTTGGTGCCATCAGTTACTGTTTTAAGCTTCCTCTTTCAGCACTTTGACCAGTGTTGTGTTCAGTCCCCACTAAAAAGTGCAACTTACGTGGCAGTTAAGAAATTACAGAAATCTACGGTAAAAATGTAGACCTTTAAGACTTTATAAAGCAGTTGGACGTCTGCAGCATTATCAGAAAGACCACTGCTGAGATCAGCCATCAGTCTCCTTTAGATTTGCACAGTAGTCTGTCTGGAATATTATCTAACAACTGTATGCAGTTGGTAAGCACGTGCAGTCTGCATGTTAGACAGATGAGGGGAAAAGAGACATGCCTGATGCCTTGCACATTCCATTGCAAGTGGTATTGCATTTTCCCTTCCTTAAAAGGTTTTGCACAGGTCCAAATGATAAAATGAAGTGCCTTGTAGTAAACTGGATGTGGACTGAGATTGACATGTCTGATAGGACATGTCTCTGATGTGTTGAAGATGAAGGAAAAATTCTGTCTTTCAAAGCATAGGAAACGTGGTCCCTTTGAGTAAATGCCTTCAAATGAGACTGTCTCATCTGTGTGAAAACTGTCTTGAGAGCTTGAGCCCAAGATAATCTCAGATTTTCTAGGAACACTAAGACAAAAGCAAGTAGATTATTTAAGTAAGCACCTCCTACCTGCTTTCTCCATGATGGCTTTTACAGCCTGACACTTTATTAGATGATGAAAATGTACTGGCCCCTGAGTTTTTGAGGTCATGTGAAAATTTTAAGAGCATCCTGCCCACTCTAGAGAGCCATGTATCATCCCCCCAGACCCCCTGAAAAAGGAAGAGATCTGGGTACTTCAAACAACTGATACTTTAATATAAGTGAAGAGTAGCAATGTAAGTTCAGTACAAGTTTGTAGTGCAAACAAAAGTTGTCCTTGGAAGAACAGTTAAGTTTTGTAAACTTAGTTTTAGTTGTCATAACAACGGTTCATTGTTCAAAGAAAAAGAAAACCCAACAAAAACCAGTTAACTAGTGTGCCTTTAGATTTTATCAAACTGCATAAAACATACAAAAATATTTCTCTGAATGCATAGACTTATTATTACAGTCAGATGATGATTAAAGGTTTAGTCTCACCACATTAGCAGTTAGTCTTGGAAAGTAGAGCAAAGAAAGTTTTGTTTTTTAAACCAGCTGCTCCTATAGCTCAATGTTCAGTAATTAGTGGAGGCAGTCCTTACACTGACTCCTAAACAAAGGAACTGAAATTAGATACTCTTAATTTGCCATTTAACTGCTACTGGTTTTCAAATGGTTATTGCATATACTCTGAACTAGCCTCCAAGCTGTGCTGAGAAGAGAAATACACAGTTGTTAAAATAAACTCCTGTACTACAAGAAAAAACAAAGTGGGAGCCACAGTTGGGAAAATTTGCTTCATAGTGTGTCTCAGGCTTGAGGTTGCCAAGAGTTCAATTGAGATTTAAAGTAGCCCAGGTCCTGGAAAGGGAAAGGCCAGGACTGGGAATGGGCAGTTACCAGTGTTTACCTGATAGGATGTATATGAAGCAAGAGGGAAAAGGATGGTAATTACTTTGAATGCACTTATCAAGAATTTTAAGCATAAATAACTTTGTGGAATCCTGAACCCAGAGTCAGGCATCTCTGCTGCTGGCAGCAGTGTGTGTGTGCTGCCATGGTCAATGACCTGGCTTGGAGAAGGATCCCCTGTGCGGACAGAGCAGCTGTGCTGCTCCTACCCCAACATGATGGTATTTGTTGTCTGAATGTCAGCAGCACACTCCAGCTTGCAACAAACTGCATCAGCTGCACTTAAACTCTGCTCTAGTGCAGCTTAATAGAGAGAGATGGAAGGAAAATCAATACTACTGGAAAAAAAAAGAAAAAGCTCATGTCCAGGGAAAATAAGTGCTTTTCTCCTCCATCAACCCCAGCACCCAGTTAAGGTGTTTGGTGTGATGGTCATCATCTGAGTTTCTGGTACAAAAGAAAACTAAAAGCCTCCTACAGTGTAACTTTGCAGATTACCACATTAACAGGAGAATCTTCAGGCTATTAATACTCCCACAATGCTGTGATTTAAATTCTTTGTTTGGACTAAAAGAGAGTAGCTTCAAGGTGTGTTTTAATGATGACTTTTGCCATTCATAAAACCACAGATGGATGTTTTTCATAACTGACTTGCTTATATGTAAGTTAAGCAGTCTGTAGCTTAACCAGTTGGATTTTTTTTTCCCCAGAAAAATCCAGTTGAAAGCACCTGGAGGCATTCGGCCCTTTTCATGCTCATCTGGCTAAAACTTTGGACATGGTGTAAAAGTGGTAACAGACTGTGCAACATGTGCAGTTGCAGGTTAGTTCTTCACTAATGTTTCCAGTTTAGAGGGGCTGATGAGGAGCATGGTCTGTTGTGATAACTTTTGAAACTACTGTTGTGCTTCTCCTGCTCCTCACACAGCAGGAACTGACCACACTCCTGTAGCTGGGCTGTGAGGGTGGGCCATAGAGGAGGCACCTGACTTTATACAGTCCTGATGTTTGTTTTCTGACATCGATGGGAAAATAAATAAAACCATAAACACAGGTTTATGCTCTACTCCCTAGCTCCCCAAACAGAAGGCCTTTTTAAAGGGCACTTTTACTTGCATTGTGACTTAACTGCTCCTTAATTGAGAGAGGCTTCTATATGTGGTTGAGGGACAACACTTAAGGAAGGAAACAAACATTTAAGTGCAGACACTCATACTTCACTCAGTTTTCAGCCCAGTGAAAGTTTTTCTCCTTTCACTTCAGAGCATGAAATATTTCTATGCCCAGCAGGCAAGACAACACATCTTGGTAAGTCTTTGTGAAGGGGCAAGAGATTTAACAATTCAAGTTTTACATTTTTAAAGAGCAGTTGTTCATTGTGTGCCAAATACCATCTAGCATTTAACTTAATCAGGAAATTTAAAAAATATATATGTATATACATACAATTTCTTACTTGGTCAAAGAGTGGGAGTACTCAACATACATACTTTTCATCTCAATAATTCAGTCTTTCCTGCCCTCTGTTGCCTAGTACAACCAAGTAACTTCATTGAAATACACTGGAAGCATGTGATTTTAGTAGACAAATGAGGTATCCCTTATCTGAATACAGTATCAAGTAAAAAAATAAAAGCAAAGGGGATATTAAATATAAAAGATAAACTATTAGTTAAAATAGTAACCCTAACAATAACTTAAGGTTTTACACAATGTAATTCCCTGCCTTCAGAAGGCAGCAGCAGAGTTACCAGGCTGTGATGCTGCAGGGGCAGCTGCAGTCAGTAGGTCAGCTTTGACGCTCGGCTGTTGTAGCAGGGGCTGCCGCTCAGAGCCGAGGCCGCGGTTCGGAACGGAGAGCTGTTGCTTTTCACAAGGACCAGCTCCAGCTCTTGGAAGTCCTGAAGCCTGGCAACGTCCTTGTCCTTTTAACAGACAGAACTATGTGTTACTTCTGAATGTATCTGGTCATTACTGTTTCCAGTAACAGCTAAAGAAATAAAAAACTAAAATTCCAGGGAGGTCGCACCCAATGACAGGAATAAAGTCCCACTGGTGCGCACTTTGAAAGCATACTGGGATTTTTGAATCCTTGAACCAGATGGGTTTTTTTCCTCCTTGAAATTCCTGATTTCACTGTATGCCTGTCACTTAACGAGGAGTTGTGACTAAAGACATTTCATTTATGGACCTCCAGAACTTACAGAGGAGCACATTCGCTTGTTAGCAGCATATTTTTAAATGACTCACATGCCTATTTTTGCTGTTTTTTTCCCCTTGCTATTTGTCCTTTTTAGGCAAGCAAATGGTGAAGCAGTACCTGGCAATTATGTTAAAAGCACTAATGCACTTTCTGAGTTGTTTTTTTTTAAGTCAAGCTGTAACAGTTTCATACACTTTAGGAGCTGAAATGCTCTGTTTTGACAAGAATATTTTTGAGTGTCAGGATGAAGTTTTAAGAAAAGTCCACCATCCTTTTGTGTTCGTGAGCTTTAGTCAGTTTTACTTTCTTACCACAAGGCTGTGCTTTGCCAGTTCTTTACAGAAAGACCTTTTCTGACGCCTGCAAAGTGCAAAGTCAAATTAATCTCCAATTCTTACCTTTCTTACCAGTGTATTAGGTAATTTTCTGATCTTCTCTACATGTTCTGGATTAACACCCAACTCACAGCAACTCACTCGGAGCAGATCTTGATAGGTCAGTTCTTGTCTGTCCAGTTCAATTTCAATGAAGTCACTGTCTCTGATGTTCTGGACTCTCACCTTAAGCACAAGTTCTGGTGGGGAAAAAAAATAAATAAAAGCTTTTCCTTAAAAAAAACCAAACTAACCCAAACCTAACACTGAAGTGTTTACCATTGTCTTTTGAATTCAGCTTTTATAATACAATACTTACTGTCACACTGAGAAATACTGTGCAGTTAATAGAAGTTTCCATTTGAACAGCAAGAAATAGCCAGTGGAGCCATGTTTACAGAGTTAAGAATCTGATCCATCCAGTCACAAAGTCAAGTTGTTCCCAAATCACCAGAGATGCATTTGATGCTATTTAATAGAGTGCAAAGAGTGAGGTTTTGTGTTGCTTAGGCTGATCTTTTCATTGGTTTATAAAGTATTATGCCATGTTTAAAATGCAGCATAACAGTTACTTTGAAGAACAGAAATTAAAAGAGCTCTGGTCCTTTGGCCAAAGATTTCAACATCTCTGCCTCTATTTCACAAGCCTGGAAGTGCAACAATTCTTTACCTTCATCAGTAACAAAACCATGGAATAGAATACAATAGAAGGCTGGGAAATTACACTTAATTACCTTGCATGTTATATGGGAAAGTTCCACTAAAGAAAAACGGCTGGAACGTTGGTGTGGGACCCGTGGGTGAGCTGTCAGTCTGCAGAGGCACAGCCCGTTTGGGTGCTGCCGGCGAGAACAGAGCCAGGCCGTGCGGCGTGGGCAGATGGTGTGTGGGGCTGTTGAGTGCTTTGGGGCTGTTGGGGGCTCCGGGGCTGTTGAGTGCTTCAGGGCTGTTGGGGGCTCCGGGGCCATCAGGGGTTCTGGAGCTGATGGGAGCTCCGGGGCCATTGAGTGCTTCAGGGCTGTCGGGGGCTCCGGGCTGCATGAGCTCCGGTGCTGTGACAGCTGCTGCCAGGGCAGGTGGTAGTTCTGTGGCATCCAGTGCAGGGAACTCCTCTTCACTCTGGCATGACATAGGTGTGCGTGCACTGTCAGCCTGGGCGGAGGAGGAACCAGGGCTTGTTTCACACTGGGATGCAGAAGAGGTGGAAGCACTTTCGTTCTGGTCCTCACCCAAGCTGTCTGGAGTGCTGTCTCCAGTGTAAACGTAGGGGAGGGGTGGGCTGGCCAAGTAGTTTGCAACCACTGGCAAATTTAAATCCAATTCTTCACATTCTGTTTCTTCCTCTTATTAACGCAGGTAAAAAATGGAGGGTAGGGGATAGAGAGAGAAAAAAAAAATCCACCATGTTATTAGATCTTCCTCATTTTGAATATAGTTTTCCTGTTGTGTCTTAAAACTTCATCACATTCTGAGATAATCAAAGGATGCTAACAATACATCCTAAGCATGTAACACCTGGGAGGCAAGTAGCTGTAAAACGAAAGGAAAATCTATATCTGTCTACCCTGTATTGTGGTTTTTTGAAAGCAAAGTGGGGAAAAAAACAGAGCACAAGTAATTTGCCATGAACTACTGCCAAGGGCTGAGCACCTTGCCTAAAAGGAAACAAAAATACTCCTGCAGAGAACACGCCATTCCCGCAGTTGTGACTGTTGTAGCCTTAGTCATAATTTAGCTGCAACATCATTTAAGGTAACCGTGCACTGCTGATGTAAGAGCCTGTTGTAGAGAGCAATTTCAGTGCAATTAGCAGAAGACAGACCATCAACATTTCCAAAGGTGAAGCACTTAACAATTTTTATCTGGAGCACAGCAGCTAGATACTGATGAGAACAGGCACTGGCAGCACTCAGGAGTGACGTATGTCTAACCAGGTTGGCTGTGCATGTGAAATGGGCAAGAAGACAGAATATGAGGCAAAAAGTAATAATACAGCAAGTCACAGTGTAAAAAGAATGCTTGGAAGCTGTAACTTCTGAAAGGCTGCAGTTGTTTTGAGTGGATTTGTAAGATTTCTTACGGTCAGACAACAGTCAAATTGCACAATTGTGCAAGCATCCATCTGCAGTCTGCATGCTAATGAGAGCAAACAGAATTGCAGCAGCACAGCCTCTGAAGAGTATAGCTCTTCAATCTCCCAATGACACAGCTCAGAATAAAAGGCCTTCCTACCTGAAATCCCCAAGTCTTTTGCCCAAGTATAAGCCACAATGATAAATCAGCTATCTAATGAGATACAAGTCCTGCACAAATGTTACCAATCTACTGCCTCAGATAAACACACTAAGAATGCTTTAGTCTTTAGACCAAGAACTCCAGGTGGCTTTTAAGATGGGTACAGTACCTCCCAACATCTTCCGGATGTCTGGTTTTGAAGTTAGCTGTGCAGGCAGCTCTCCTTTAGCAGTGAGGATCTGCTTATTGGCACCAGCACCCAACAGACAGGACACCACTGGAGCATGGTTCCGCTTACAGGCCCAGTGCAGACAGGTCCTGTGGGAAGGAAGCAGAGGGGTTGTCAGCATCCTCAGCCCCAGCTGCTCATGTGCCTGTCCTAATTCATCTGGGCTACAGGTAGAGTGAAAACAGCTGGGAATAAAGTTTCCTTCATTGCATCACTTTTTAAAAGTTAACTATTACAAAGTTCTGCAGGGCAGGATGCTCCTTTGCCTTGCTGCAGCATAAAGAGCAACTCTACTGCTGTCCTGACTAGAGGACATAAGCAACTCCAGAGGAGATCCTCCAGCAAACACATAGTGACAGGTGGAGGGAGGGTGGCCTCCTTTTATTATGATCCTCTTTAGCAGTAAATCTCAAAGCCTCCTGAGATTAGCAGTTCCTTTTTTTGTCAATAGGCAAAACTAAGGAACAGAAGAGCTGCGTCCTCAAAGCAGCTCTCCCCACATCTAACGGGATGCCCGGACCCTTGTGAGGCATCCCGAGTTCAACCCTTGTCTGCTCGAACACCCCGTGTAAGGCAAGGGCAGCTCCAGCCGTCCCAGGCGGGAGCAAGGCCCGACAGCAGCCCTGAATTCGGGGCCTACCTCCGGGAACCGACCCACCCGGGAGGACGCACCTACCCCTGGCCGCCCCCGGCCCGGCCCTGCCGCCCCCGGCACCCCTCACCAGCCGTTGATCTCATTGCGGGAGTTGATGTCCGCCCCTTCGCCCAGCAGTCGCCGCACCTCCTCCACGTCCCCCAGAGCCGCCGCCTCCCGCAGCCGCTCCTCCAGCTCCCGCGCCTCCGCCGTGCCGCTCATCGTCGATGCCGCGGCTCGGGGCCGGCAGATGCCAGGCAGGGCCCCCCCCCGCCTGCCCGGCTCGGGCCGGCTGCGGCCGGCGCTGCAGTCCAGCCCCACCCCGCCGCGGCGGAGCCGCCGGAGCCCGTGACGACGGAGGCAGCGAGGGGACGGCGGCCGGGCGGCCTTTTCAGCGCCGCGCCGCCGGACCCTGACCAGTCATCGGCACGCCGCCCAGGCGCTTCGTTCCGGCGGGCGCTCTGCCGGCCGCCGCCATCTTGTGGCCGGAGCCGGGGCGGGCGGCGGGGCCGCGCAAGGGGGTGCTGCGGCCGCTGCCCTGTCCGAGAGCAAACCAGCCTGGACGGGACCCGAGTCCCCAGCGCTGGGGCGACGCGAGCTGGGTGAAAACCCAAACGGTGGCATTTCCCCTACAGGTCTCTTTCCACCCTCGCCCGCCGCCCTGACCAGCGAACAGCAGAGCCCCGTGCCGAGGTTGGGGCGGGGGGGGAGACGGCGCCCGGGGAGAGGGAAGAAGCTGCGATTCAAACTCTCCTGCTGGGCAAAAACACAGAGCGGTTTCGTCCTCTGCGGAGCGTTTTTACCCGGCTGGGTCGCCGCAGCCCGGCTCCTTTCAGCCGAAGGACACCCTGGGAACGCGTTCAAAAGCCCTGGGCTGGGAGCGGATCCCGACGGGGTTTTCCCCGGGCACCCCCAGCCCTGGCACCTGCGATTCCCAGCCCTACCCTCTCTGGCGTGTTGCTCACGCTCTTCATCAAATCACTGCAGCGTGTGTTGAGAGCTCTTTTTTTTTTAACTATGGGATTTCTGTTTTGACACCATTGTCTGCCACCAATGAGAAAGTTGCACTAAGCTGTTTGTTTGTTTGTGTAGTTGTTGTTTTTTGTTTTGTTTTTTTTTATTATTACCCGCCTTTTATTGCTTACTTATTAGCGACATTATTTTGAACCTACCTTTTAGTTTAGGACTTGATTTCCCGCTGCTTTGAACTGCACTGTTCCTGCTAGGGCACCCACGGCGATCAGTTGAAGACTATCCCTGCAAGCATTTACTGCCCAGTTTGAGTTACCAATATAAATAAACAAAGCTTCAAAATAATCTTTCTGTGATTGTGATAATTTTCCTTTTAACCATCTGAGAGAGGGCTGAGGCCCAGAGTCTAGACCTTTCTGCCCAGCATCCCCACAGACCTACCTGCAGGAGGGAGAGACGGACAAACAGCGGTGACATTTTTAACTAATGTGACCGTGGCTACGCAGTGACTCAGTGCCATGTCCCTAACACCAGATCACATGCTGTTGATCTCAACACTGTAACAGGCTGAGGAAAAGACACAACCAACTGTATGAGAAACAATTGAATGTAGAGAATGGTTTGCAGATGAGATTTTTCTCTGGGGAACTGCAAATTCTAGATTCTAGGCTCCTTCTCTAGAAAATTTCAAGACTCACCTGGATCTGTTCCTGTGTGGCCTGTGCTGTGTGATCCTGCTCTGGCAGGGGGGTTGGACTCAATGATCTCCCTCTGGAGATCCCTTCCAACCCCTGCCATTCTATGATTCTATGAAATTCAGACCTTGGAGACTTGGAAGATCAGCCTTCAACTGGGCACTGCTGTGACCCAGATCGTTCTCTCCTCCTTTCACTCAAAGCTGTCTTAAATCTCTTTTCAACCCGTGATCCCCTTTTCTCTGTTTTCAGCATCTGTGGTATACATTCATAAATATATGAAGAGTATTTATGGAGAGGAGTGCAGGACTAGGCCCTAAACCAGCAGCACAGACCTGTGCTCACCAGTAGAGCTGCTGCACAGTGCCACTAGATGTCATGGTGGAACAGCAAGAGGAGCCCCAAGCCTGGCTTTGTGCTTCCTGCTGTAATTGTAAAAGCTTTTAAATTTGTCTGGGCACATCCATAGTGTCTCTATACAACTTTGATCCTGCGGGTTTCAAAGTTCTGTGCACAGCAAGGGACATTATGCAGTGTTCAATAACAAGCCCAGGGAAGCCCTGCACAGTGATCTGATTTCTTTAGGGTTATGGGGTGCTTCCCCCCCCCCAGCCCTTGTCTGCTTGAGCTCCTCTCCCAAGGCCACACCAGGGCTTTTAAGGACTCGGAGCGGGCGGGCGATGCACTGAGATGGTCTCTCTCACGCTCTCTTGGGATGGGTATCCCACTCTGTCGAGCTCGTGCCAAGCCCTGTTCAATGCAGCTCGGGTTCACCATTGCTTAGTTACACAATGTACTTCTCCCTGGAGTCATAAGATTTCCTCCCGCCACAAACACTGTGTAGAAGAGGATTAGCAGTGAGTTCACTTGACTCAGAACTCCCTTCTGCCACCATGAGCCTTCCTCACGCGTGGACCCTCAGACCCCCTGGCACACATTGCCCCCTCCCCAGTTACCTGCACTGGTGTTGCACCCACAAGAACCAAGCAAAGTCAAGAACACATTCTGTGCCTGCTCCTTTCTTTCTCCCATGGTAGCCGGGTCTGTGCCCATGCTGCCTCTCCCTGTGCAGGGCATCTCGCTAAACTGAGAAGTCACTTCACCTCCCAAATGCTCCTGGTCTTGACCTTCAGCAGGAACACGCTGAGCTCCAAGCCACATCCAGTGTGTGTGTGTGGAGACCAGAGCAGTGATATTTTGTTTTCTTTGTGATTTACAGGTGCTCTCTGTGCATTCACCACCTGAAGGGGAACTGTATCCACCAGCCTTGGGCACAGCCCTAACAGCTTGTGGGCAAATCTGGGAGCACTGGGGTATGCCTGGCAGCTTGGACATCCTGCTGCTGCTTGGGGTAATCACAAGGCAGAGTTGGGCCATCCTTTGTCCTCAGAGCAAGTTTTCCAGATGCTATTGGTTTAGTTTTAATATCTGTCTTTATGACTGAGCCTCTGGATTGGTTCTTTTCTCCTTTTTTGGAGAAACTAAGATCTGTTTGCTCTTTGCTCCTGTTTTTTCCTTGTTTTGTTTTTGGTTTGGTTTTTTTTCTTGGTTGTTTTGGGTTTTTTTAAGTCTTACAAAGATTTTCACTCCCTTTGCATTTCAGGTTTCATTTCCCAACTCCTTTAACCAAATTCTCAATAATTTAAAAATACTATTAAACAACTTTTTAAAGGTTTAATTCCCAGCTATACAGTGATACAGCTGTAGAATCATATTAGAAAAACCCAGTCTTGACTCAATCCACCAAATTGGTTCTTACAATTTCAATCAACTTTGCCCTTGTGTATTAGAAACCTTAAACATTATACTTAATGTGCATATAAACTAACACAGAGACATTTGAAGCCATTATGTCATTAAATCTCAGGGAAATGGCAGGACTGGTTGAGGAAAAAAAAAGTGGCTTGAATTAAAGTCAAGCCCAATATTCACCTAGAATTAAACTAATGGGCACTGCTTATTTTGGGCCTTTCAATGAGTGTTTGAATGTGGAGGAGACAATTTCAGAGGAGAAATTCCAAGTCACATGGGAGAAGCATTTTGTATTACATCAGTTTTTGTGCTGGCCTCATGGAAGTTCCTGTGTGAAAGTCTGTAGGTGAATTAGGTTAAATTCAAAGCTCCACCTTATCAAGTCTGAACCTGTGTCACCCAATGCTCACTTTGTGCCCATGGGAGGAAATATGCAGCACACAGGCTGATTCATCTCATCCCGGGGCATGTGTCTAAGAATAGCACATACAAGTCATCCTCTGGAGGTGCCTATTGTGTTCTACCTGCTGTCAAAGGAGCTGAAGATAACAAGCTTTGAAGCCAGTAATTTCCAGCTGTCTAGTGTAAGGCAAGATGAGCACCTCAGGCAGGGTGGCTGGGGCCCTGCCTTTAGCTTCTCTGTTCTTGACAAGATAAATAAATCCTTCCAGTGAATTGCAAAGTTGCAGGGAACTCACCGATCATCTTTCCTTTGACTTTTAATCACGCCTCTTCTCACCAAATTGCCAGGCAGGAATTGCAACACTGATAGTGGTGCAGGAGGGGAGCTGGGATTTAGGACAGGTCTTGACCACCTGGAGCATCCCTGAATCACAGTGCATCCAGCCTCCCATGGTTATTCAGCCCTGCTGAGCACCTGCAGGGGCTCGAGGGGAAGCCAAGTGCTTAAGAAAAAGATTTTTCAGCAGGTGTGATCATACACACACACACTCCTGCAGCATGGAGAGAAACTGGAGTGGAACCCGGGGGTGGGGTTGGAAATGGCACTGATATTTGGAGGAATGGTTCTCTGCAGGGGAAGGATCTGCTCGGGCAGCCACATCCCTTTAGAAATCAGGTGTGGTGCATGGGTGATGATTTTTACATTTGTTAATTTTAACATTATTCTAATTTGTAAGACAAATAAATCATTTCTGAACAAACAAGTCAGAGAACTGGAACCTGAAGGGGGTGGTACATCAGCTCAGGGACTCGTGGTCAAGGAGTCCAATAGATTTTGATAACAACTGGAAATTGTTCAGTGGATTAGCGTCTAAAGCTAGTTTGGCTTCAAGTAATGACAAGCCTGAGCTGTAGTGCCATGGATCCAAACTTGTTCCCCTGAGGAACAAGTTGCCTGTGTTGTAGTTGTGGGTCGGGACCTCAGGTGTGAGACCCCCATCCCCTCTGAGCTAAGAGATATCCTTAGCCAGAAAACTAAGCAGATGAGGGGCTGCCTATGCTTTTTATCCAGATATCTGGCTCCACTCCTCTCTGCCCATGTCTGTAGTCCCTCATTTTGTTCTCCCAAGCCACAAAACAGGCTGGGGACATGGGGCAACTATTACCTTGTTTCCCTACTCCTGTGTGGGGTCATGTCCTGTCTAGACTTTCTGAGACAAAAGGCTTCTGTGGAAGTTCACCTCTGCAGGAGCTGAGTCCTGTGGAAAGTGTACATACTATTAACAAGATGATGGAGATGGTTCACCTGTGTGCCTAAGGAAAAAAAAATAATCTGCTAAGAGAAGGTCTACATTTGTTTCTGCAGGGCTTTCTGTCTTTAGAAGCAGCTGGCCCCATGTGGGAGACAGATCAAGGTGTCTGTATTCTCCTTAGGCTCTGTTTTGGCCATCAAGGAGAAAACCACAAATACAAATCATAACCAGTTACACTTAAGGGCTGCGCCCTGTGCACTCTTCATGGTCCTGAGATGTGGCCAGTCAATTAGAAACTCTCCATTGACTTGGATGGGCTTTCAACCAGACGCTATACAATTCAACAGAGTAATTAGCAAAGCTGTAACTAAAGAGGTCTCCATGGAGATTGACAGCATCACCTCCCAGCTGGTACATTCTCTGCCTCCTATTCTAAATTTGTTCTCGCTGTCTTCCTGGCTCTAATCCATAAGGTTAGAGAAATCTTCCAACATTTGTGATACATCAATGCATTGGAGAGAAGGACAAAGGCAACTGGGATGGAGCACAGAAAGAAATAACTTAGTGACTTAAGGGAAGCAGCAGAAACTGTTCAGACATACATAGCCAGAGTTTGGAGAATGGGATTAGGCAGAACAGCACCTCTGCCTGCCTGTCACTTGCAAATTCTTGCTAATACTTTAGAAGCTTATTGGAGGTCAGCACCAAACACCCAAACAGACTAATCTGTATTATAGACACATAATCAAAGTCACAAGGTTTTACATAATATATATTGGTGACACAAGAAGTGTTTGTTCAAATAATTTTATCATCAAGATTAGTGACCATGAAAGCCTCTACTGTGCACTAACCTGGTTTTCTATGGCCATTGGTACGCCAGATTCCTCAAAGAAATTGAAAAGGAGCTGAGAAAATACAAACCAAGTGTATGTGCTGAAACAGGAACAGCTATTAGATTTCTAGCCATGGCAAAGTTTAAAAAAAAAAAAAAGTTTGTGTGTGAGCTAGAAAGGGTTGTGCCTGAGCTGCAGCTTAAGACATGCCAACAAATGGCTGTAGATAACATTTTTGCATTCGTCATTTTTTTCCCAGACAGTTTTGGGGTTGCAGCAAATCACACACATTCACACATCACTTCTGTTGCAATAGCAAGAAGCAGAGATTTAAAAGACAGGCTGATGTCACTTGACCCACTTATGAGCTTTATAGTCCCCTTTGGAGGGGTGGAAGCTGTGGCACAGAAGGAGTAAGTGGTCTAGGCTCACAGAAGAAGTCAGTGGTAGAGACAGGAATGGATCCCATGTAGATAACAATTCCATATTGACAAATCTAATTGATTTAAAAATGCAAATAGTTTATGGAAATGTTCAGAAATGTATGGAAAAGCCTGATTTTATTTCCACCCTGCATAAAGCTTTTTAACTACAACGTTACAGAAACACAAAAGAAAATTACAAAAGAAGAAACAGAAAAGAAAAATGAATTCAAGACCATTTTCTCTGTGACAGGAAGAGACAAAGTCATGGCTCATGCCACGGGTTGCAGAGATGATGTAAAGATTTTCCAGGCACATATGCCAGCTTGTTCTCTTGGCTGATGCACAGCAAAGCCAAAGGTTTTGTGAGGGTACCCCAAACCCTCCTGCCTCGCTGCAGGAGTTCACCCTACTGAACCAAAGTACCTAATTAGGAATCCCATTGCCCTAAACCTCCTCACAGTCAGCAAGGAGGGAGCAAGAGCAATGCCAGTTGGCCTTCTGCAGAAGACAAATCAGAACCTGGGAGGGCTGAATCGTCCTCTAGATTTGCTGCAATTCACATGCTGCTACCATGTGAACCCAGGGCTAAAATCACTCAGGCAGCTTTTACAGGACTCCTGAAAGCTCCTTTGTGGAAGCAGAGCTGACTGAACTGGCCTTCAGGTCAGAAAAAATCAAGCACTGGGTGGGATTTCCAAGAGTGTTTGGCTGTAACCTCACCCCGCTTCCCTTTGAAGTCAGCAGAATATTTACCATCGACTTCAATCGGAGAAAAATCAGGCCATTATAGAGCGTGTTTGAAACACTCGCCTCTAACGATGCTCTGATTCCTTTGTACCTCCCGGCTCAAAGGCAGCCTGCTGCGTCTATCATTAAAACACAATCCCAGCAATTGGTTAGATAGCCCAACGTGCAGGCCCTAGAGGCACAGGAAAATTATAACGATTAAACCACACGAATCTTAAGCGTTACCTACAATTGCTCTGCCGGCCACCATTGCATCAGGCAATCAGGGACTGGTTATCTTCAAAACTGTCCTAGAAAAGAAAGCACTGCATTTCAGTGAACCCTGCCACGACGTAGGCTGCAGGTGAACTCTTCATGCTGCAAATGATAGAAGATTAGAATAAAAATGTACATTGAAATAGCTGAAATCAGAAACCAGAGCGACAATGAAAAAAAAAAAAGCCATTATATGCAGACAAACATCCCATTGCAGGGTCAGGCAGGATTGACTCGCTGCTCTGAAGATCAATGGAGGCAGATCATCACTGCTTTGCAGACATCACTCACACCTCCAGCCTGTTTTCAGATCTCCTGCCAAATGCCGGGAGAAGACCACCCTGTTTATACCAGGTCTGCATTTAGTCTTCTTTGGCTATTTCAAGTAATGGTGTCAGTGGCCCAGAAGAGATTCACTGATGCCCATCTTCTGGGTGAAGACATGCTGACCATATGATGTCTTGCATCTGGTGCCAAAAGAGTGCATAGGACAAACTGAAACAAAACAATTCAGCTCTTGGAAAGATGGTTGATACACCCAACTTACCAGGCTGGGGACTGTTGCCAGCAGAAGCCACACTGAGCATGGTTAGAGGACAGGCTGTGACAGCCAGGACTGTCAACAGCCAGCAAAGCCAAACGAAGGCAATAACTCTTCAGTTAAAAAGAATTTTGTCCTAATTTAGATTTAAATTCCAAGAAGACAGAGTTGACACTAAAAGGATTTCATTATATTTGCAGAAATGGAAATAGTTCAATTTTGTGAAAATTAATTATTGTTTATAGCGAAGTTTTGGATACCAAACCCTCGGAGGAGCTCTGGGAATTCCAGGTTGTCTGGAGAAGCCAATGCTCATTGCCTGATGAAAAGCCCAGTTGCTGGGAGCTGCTCTGCATCTCCTGGAGAGGCTCCCAACCACAACGAGGGCTTCCAAACTTCGACACATTCAGTGGTATGGTAAATTCTCACAGTGAAGCACAAAACCAGGCAAATCTGCAGCAGTCCTGGCTCACCTTACAAACTCTCAGCTCAAACCTCATCTACTGAAAGGGTCATAAACTTTCTAAAAGGGCCATCTCAGAGTGATGGTGAGATGGCACCTTCATGCTGAGATCACAGGGAGTTAAGGCTTAGAGCACAAACCCAGAGAAACTCTGTTTTCAAAGAAGAAAGATGACAGCTGGGAGGGGTTAAGTCAAATTAGCAGAGCAGCTTAAAACCTTACAGTTTGTATAAATTGAATCACATCACAAACAAAAGCAACGTGACATTTCTGTACTGAATTAGCTTTTTGACAAACAAATGGTGCTGGTGGGGTTGGAAGCAGGGTCTCTGGGCTCCAGTCTTTCATGGCTGTTGCTGTGTGATACTCAGCAAGTGATTCCCTCCCAGCTTTAAATTCCTAAAAGTAAATAAGGGAGGTTAAGTTGGGGTCATTTGGAAACTGAAGTGGATCTGTGCAATGGATTTAATGGTTTTCATTAGCCTCCCACAACAGTGCACGTGGAACTAAATCAACTCACGTTCCTGGAGAAACATCACCAGCTTCAGTGGAAGACGTGCTGAGCATGCACCAGGTCTGCACCCGGCTTTTATTCTGAGCTTTCATTCAAATCGAGATGGAACCAAGCAGAAGAACTGAAAATAGTGAACAACAATAAAAATTGTACCAGTTCTGAGGTTTTCATGCAATGGCTTATGCAGCCACAGCAGTGCTGCAGGACATGGGAACATGGCTTTCCATTTAGGAAACTTTCCAGTTTCCTAAAGTGCTACTGAACCTTGTCCACAAAACTAGGTACTACAACCTGGAGCAAACCAAGGGGCTCAAGCTCCTCTGCTGCAGCCATGAGTCTGTGTAGGACTGGTTTCCCCATGTTCAGCAGGTGACAGTCCCCTTGGCCAACCTGTACCCCATTCAGGTGGGTGACTGAAAGTGCCCAACATGGGAAGTGCTGGCCCTGTGATGATGCCACAGAGGCTGTGATTGCTGTTTCCAGGTTGCATTACAGCTCTCAGATTTCCCTAACTCAGAGTTTAACTGATGGAGCAGGTCTTACTCGGCATTGAAGGTGGTGGAGAACAGGGCTGGAAGGGTCTTTGGGGAGAGACTTAGACTCTCCTGCTCTAAGGCAGGATGAAGTCATTCCCAGCACTGGACCTTTGCAGCCTTGACAATCCAAAGATACCAACTTCATGGACTCCCTGAATTATCTATGGGCTACCAAAGGCTTTGCCTCTGAAAGAGAGAGACAAAGAGATGGGCCAGTGAATGACAAGCCTCTGAGCCCAGCTTTTCCCCATATCTCACTGATAACTGGTTGATTATCTTCCTTTGTACCCTCTTTGCCTCTTGCTGTGCTGTTTCAGACAGAATAAACCTATCCGTAATGAACCATCATCAGACTGGCAATTGCTTCCTGCCCAGCTTACGTTAGCAGAGAAAGAGAACGCAAATGATGATTAGTTGTATGTCTGCACTCAAAGATAAAACCCCTGAGCAGAAGCCATCTGCTGAGGCATAAAATAATAATTCTGGCGCTAGCCTCGGCTGAGTGCAGTGCCACCAGCTCCCGCCGAAATGCAGCGCAGACCTAATGCTGAGATCTAGCAGGTGGCCCATAACCCTGTAATAAACTCCCTGACATTATTGATTTCCACACACCCCCCCCCCCCCAAACTGAGCCCTTTTGTCTAACTACATTAACTTCTGCTTACTGAGCATCTGTGTGTGAGGCGGAATGCACATGAACAGCAGCTCATTTTGGTGAGCAATAGCTGCTCTGAATATGCCCCCAGATCCCTCCGCCTGCCTGTGGGCACTAGTATCTGCTCAGGTGGGTTATTGCAGAAGGCAAAGCCAGTGCTTCCTAGTTATAGGCACTTACAGGGAACCCTGACAAAAATCTGAACTGAGGGGGAAAGCAAAACATGCTTCCACTGCTAAAGATGCATGTGAACAACCCCAGAACAGGACCCGGGCACACCATCAGCAACACGTGTCCCCAGCCCAGGTCTGCCCCTGCTCATGTGCGTGTGCTCCCAAAGTGTGTGCCCAGCACAGCAACTTATGCCTTCACATCAGTGCATCACATGGTGATGAAAATCCTGCTTCTCCAGCCAACCTCATGGCCAGTGAGATGTGTGCTTTTCTAAGGGTTGTCAGACAGACTGGCTTCCTGGCCATTCCCTGAGCAGGTTCTGCTGAGGTTCCCAGGAGTGGGGCACTGCTTGGAGGAGAAGATGTGGCCCTTTGCAATCCCAAGTTAACTAAAGCCGAGGTCCTGAGGCATCATCTGGATTTCTGTGGGAGTTTGGTAGCAATGTTAGTGCTTGAGGCAGGGCAGCTGCACTCCGAAAGGGATCTGGCAGTGATGTTCCTTCTCAAATGTCTGGCTATCAGCTGTAAGTGCAATAAGCTTTACATATAGAATGAACATAGTTACATTCAAAACGAGGAGTGTTTTTGAAGTACTCTTCTGTTTTCATCTGTGAGTGGACAAGGAGCCACCTAAAGAACATCAGTGATGATGGTGGGGCTGAAGAAGATCATGTCTTTGGGGCTGCCTGTAAGATCAGGGTCTCTGCAGGCAGGGCAGGTTTCAGTGCCCTGCCTGGAAGAGGCAGATCACCAGCAGGTCCTGTCCTGAATGGAGGAGGAGAGAAGGTCTGAAGGATCAGAACCTTGGATTTAAGCTAAGCTTAAAGGCGCAAGAGGCCTAGCAGGTGGGTCCAACTCACAAGCCCTGGGCTTGCCTCTCCTGGCTGTAGGTGCCCATTGCACCCCCAGCATCATGGAGCAGCCACTGCAGCTGCAAGCTCCAGTGTTGGGGCTCTCCATGCTGTGGGCAGAGAGCTACCAGCCGGCAGCAATGAATCACGGCCCTGCCTGGAGAGGGGGTGGGTTGTGTTTGTGTTGGCAAAACTGGCTGCGAGTGGCGGCAGGCCCAGACAGCACGAGAGGCCGAATCTGGAAGGGCCCCTCTGCCCAGGCAGACATCAATGGGAGATGGGAGGTTTAACCTCGCAGGGGGACGGTTCCTGCCAAGAGCCCTTCCACAATAAACCAGAAAATCAATCTGCCATCCTCTGAGCAGCTCCAGATGAGGATTGCTCGTTGTGGGTAATAAATGCGATTGACAGTTTGCTGTTCCCTCAACAGTGGTTTAAGAAAAAAAAACCAAACCAACACCACTATACTTTCCTGTGCATCAGAGAATCCTGTTTCCTGCCTTGATTAGAAGAGGTCGCACCAAACACTGGGTCAACACTTGGCACAGCAGAGAAGGGCAAGAACATCCCAGAGGAGCTTCACAAGAGTAAGGAAAAGGGGAAAGAAATGATAATTTACAAAGCCCAGCACCACTTAAGCGAATTCTGTATCATCAGCCCTAATCAGGTCTTAACCAGGACCTTGGGCATCCTTGGAGGGCTTTTCAGGACTGTAGTGTAGTGCCAGATGGATATCTGTGGAGCACAGGCTGGTCAGAGACCGTGTGTCCCCACTGCGTGTCCAGAGTGTTGCTTTGTGCTATCAGGACTCAGGTTTGCCCATCTGAGGTCCAGAGGAAGCTTGTCTCAGCTCCCCATTCAACAAGACCCAACCACCTTGACCAGAAGGGGTGATCTGGGGGAGAGTAACAGAGGTTTTTCTAAGGCTTGAATTCACTTAAGGAGAACTTTATCACATATCTGACATGGGCAAGACAAAATAAGCTGGAAGTAGTAGCATAATAGATTTGCTATTTGAAATTAAGAACAAGAATTATTTTTGTATATATATAAAAAAAATGCACAGTGCTTTATGAAAGCAAGAAAGAACAGAAAAACTCTGCCCAAGGACCTTGACAAAGACCCAGTGTTAGCTGGTGTTGTTCTGGAGTACCCAGTAAGACCCACTGAGGACAGTGGAGTTAAACTAATTTAAATCAGTGGAGAAAACAGCCCTCAATGAAACCCAGGAGACACTGGGTGCATTAGGCAAACTTGGCTGTCCATACAGGGACAACCAGGGTCCCTAGCATCCCCAAGCCAACCCAGGGCAGCCTGCATAGTGGTGTACCCTCCTGGCTGTGCCCTCAGGTTGAGTAACAGCATGTCTGGGATGTCCTGGCAGGGATGGGGCAGCTGTTGAGGGTTATTCAGAGTCCTCACTGCCTCCTCTGACCTCAGGAGCTGCCTGCCCACATTCACAGGGAGATTTATGGTGCTGTTTTTCTCTCTCTCCTGTCTGTATTCAAGTGGCCAAGGGTCTTACCCTGCATGGGGCTGAGCACTCCCTGTTCCAGGAGAAATGGGAGTCAGAGGGGCATAACATCTGTCCAGTCTCCATTGGATTAGGCCAGGATTTGATTCCCTAAGAGGCTCCCTATGCAAAAGTTTTGCTGAAAGTGTGATTTCTTGGTTAACACGGGGTTCCTGTGCCACATTTATAATGTTAATAAAGTGACCCAACAAAACCATCACAGTCATTAGAGAAAATTGCTTTGCCCTTTTCCCCAAGCTCCTATGGGAAGTCCTTGCTCCTCTCTGCTGTGCCAAGCACTGGCCCAATATTTAGGGTGACAATACATCAAATCCAGTCAGTCAAATGGCCTTTCCTTGAACAATCCCAGTGACCTGCGACAGGGACACAATTAAATCAGCCGAGTGCCATGTCCTGTGCAACAGCTCACTAACCTCTTGAGCTCCACCATCCTGGCCATCATGCACTCAGAATTATACCTGGGACCCAAAAGCAGAAAGCTGCAGAGAGGCTTACCTGTCTCTGAAGAATATCCCTCTGTATGGAGGACAGAACAAAGCAGAAGACTGCTCCATCTCTCTAATGCAAATCAGCATCTCATTCTTCAGAGCCCCACTCTGCTCCTCCAGAGCTGAGATGTGCCTCTGGGCAAGGGATCTTTGGTCTGGGAGGAGGAAAAATACAGGAGATGTTATTTTTTCACCTTGGAAAGGAGTCCCACCTAGGGTGAGTCCACTAGTGGGTATGTCACTCAACATGGCCAAAACTTACAAGGATGTGGCTTTCTGGCACCAGGAGAGGAGATGGAGGCTGCACAGCACTGAGGACCCATCAGCTCCCCACCTCTGACCCAGGGGGGAAAGGGGTAAAACAGCTCAAAAAGACTTGAGGTGACAGAGAAAATGACATCCATGGCTATACTGTGGCAACGCCATGGACCGAGGGCTAATCCCCAGCACATACAGCAGCTGTTGGGCTCGTCACAGCATCTCCTCCAGCACCCGGGACACCCACACTCTTTGAGACCCATATACAGCTGGTTGCTTATCTGTAGTCAGTTTTACAATATAAAGTGTCTTTGTTTAGTCAACAGAATCACTAATACATGTGATTTTGTCGTTAATAGAGCTGTAAGAATTTTAAGTACCTCTTGGGAACGTGTCGTTTTTTTGGTTGGCTTTTTTAGGCATCACAGGGTGCTGCGTTTGTCTCTGTAAACAAGTATTGAATAAAACATTTTGCGCACAGCCGCACTTTGTGCGAGTGTCATGCAGGTTTCTAAAGTTTCAGAGAGAATAAATCAACTGCAAACTGCTGCCTGGTGGTTGACTTCGCTCCTTATAAATAGCTAATTTGGACAACTTCTCTCTGCACGTCATATGAAATTCAAATGCTGTGCATATCGTTAATGTGGTCACACAAATCAAAACTGCTGGAGCCTCTTTTATAAGCCTGGGTTGCCACAGAAATGCCACAGCCAAGGGCAGGTCAGCTCCAGGTTGCTCTCCCTTCCTTTTCAGAGGCGATTCTTGGGAAACAGCAGCAGGTCACTGTGCTCTGCTGCCTTGCCCCAGGGGAGCAGCAGGAGCCCCACGGCCCAGGGCGTTGCCTGCATGGTGGCCCAGTTCACTGATGGTTGTACTGGTTAGCAGCCATCATCACTCAGGGGAGAATTAGGCCCAAACTCAGCCATGAAAAACAACCCTGTCTTAATAAACTCAACGGAAAAAACTTTACTAAGGTTGATTGCACCCGGGTCTGTTGGCTTTACAGCGCTCAGTGCTGGGCATGGGATAGGAGCACAATCTTCCCTCCTCCCAAAGCACAGTGCTGCTGGTCCAGCCCTGCTGAACCCCACGTGGGATGCAAACTTACCTTGTCCTCCCAGGAAGCTCTGAGCACCATGCAGGATCTGTCCAAGCTAGACCAGAACTCAGCCCAAAGGCTCTAATCCTGGAAGGTGCTGAGCAACTCTGACTTCTGCCACTCGTCTCTGGATTTTGGCACGTGTTCAGCACAAGCAGGATCAGCCCCTTGCTGTAATAATCAGGGAACGAGGAACTCAGCTTGACTGAATTTCCCCTCCGCCCCCCAATGCAAAAATGCTGTACATTCCTTTATGCAGGTTTCCATAGAGTTGAACTTCTACTATTTTTTTGTTGTCGCTGTTAAAGGGGTCAGCAATGCACTGTACAATGGGATCTGGCTGTCAGGAAATGTGGAGGAATTCAGGGACACTTTTAACATCTTGCTGGTGAGGCTGGAAGGCAGCACTAAACCCGGCATCCTGGAAACCTCCCCAGCAAAGAGAAGAAAAAATCCCGGAGAAGCCCCAGGAGAAATTATGAAGACATACTGCTCTGTTGATCCTAAGTTTAAATAAGTTATTTCTTCCCTACTTCCTTTGTTAAAATATGATATTCTAGCTTTAATTGCTTCAATCCTATTACTTGTTCCTTTTAGCAAGTGATTGTGCAGCCCCTTGCCGTGGGGAAATCCCCTGACCGCGGGTCCGTGTTATTTAGACAAGTACTCTTTCAGAAGTAAATGCCATTCTTAGCATAGGGAAGTACTTTAGGTCTAAAGGGGTTAAGAAGGCCTCCCTGCATTCAGAAACATGCAGGGGTCCCACCGTGCCAGTTCCAGCCTTTTGAACTCTTTCCAGCTTTTTTTTCTTGCAACAAATCTGTCTGACTGCCACCAGGACATAGGAAGCGTGTGCCTGTCAAAGAAATCAAGTTTACTTTTTCTGACTTGTTAACAGAGGCAGGGTATAAATAGAGCTAACTCTGCTCAGACTATTAGCGTTTCTCTTAAAATAAGGGGGTAACTTCCTAGGACCTTTAATCCAATGAGGTCCAGACCAAACTGCATTTTCAACAGAGGAGCTTGTTGAAGTTTTTACAGAAGTCAGGTGCATTTGGGTTTCTTGAAAATTTAAGGCTTACCAAAAAAAACCAACCCAAAAACCAAGCGATCCCAAGCAAAGAACTGCCTCCAGCTCGGTCACTGCCATTGCCCTGGAGAAGTTCTGAGATGTTGTTGGTGCTGTTCACTCGGTGGATGTGGATCTTGCTGGGGAAGAGCAGTGTCCTCTTGCTTCTGGAGGTCTCTCTGAAAGGGAGAGCTCTGCCTCCAATCCGGTATTCCCACGCTGGGATATGCCCCAATGACATGAACCCCAACCTGTGGGTAGACGCGCAGAGCACTTGCAAGAGAGAGTGCGAAGCTGATCTGGTGAGTGATGCGTATCTTTGTCTCCGGGGTTTGTCAGTGGGCTGGTTTGCTCCGCAGTCTGTTTCTGTTCCAGCTAAAAAGGCGCCGGCACCGTGAAGGGCTCGGTGCCGACGGCGCATGTATTTAATTGACCCGTGACCTATATAAAATAGCAAAGGTTTGATGAGTTATCAGTGAAATGGGGAGGTGTGTGGCAGCTGCTGCTTATGCCGAGGTGGGCACAGCGCCGATGCTGTTTGATCAGTTCCCTTCCTTTCTTGTCAAGAAATGTCTGAATTTGATACTCCAGAACTCAGCGTGTCTTGGGGTCAGTCCATAGGATTTTAGTAGTGTCGCCATGTTCTTTGGTGGTGATGGCCATCAGCAAGGCTTTATATTCCTGAGAGGATTCACACGTGAAATAATTTGATTTAACATTTAATGTATCAGCTTTTGCTGTACTTGACACACAAAGAGTGCTTGGAGTGCAAAACAGGGGCATGGTTAAAATGACCAGGCAGATGTTCTCTGTGATGCTCCCAGCTCAAAATGTGCTTAGCTTACAACCCTAAAATTCATTTTTCAACCTGTCAGCACTGCCAGCTCAAGCTGGCGTCTGTAAATACCTGCTCGTCCTGCCTCTTACATCATGTCCAACAGCAAAGCTCCTGCAGCCCAAACCAGGCTGACAGCAACATGTACCATGTTGAAAAAAATCATTTGTTTTATGTTCTGTAGCCAGGGTGCTTGTGCAGTGCTAAGGGGGGGGACGGGGGGGACAGGG
>JAOEGS010009491.1:4180-53854 GCA_025447755.1 Corythornis vintsioides
ATGTGAAAGTTGCAGAGAAGAATCGATGTCTAGTAGAGAAGGTAGAAAAAGACAGTGATGAGAATAAATGGCAGAAAAAATGGTCTCAACAAATGTTTGCCAAGAGCCTAATTTTTGTATTGTGAACCACAATTGCTGCTGACATTTTGTGTAATGAAGTTTCTCCCAATTTGCTCCAAGTCACCATCTGCACTCTGACTCAGCCACTTTATTCCTGGACTGTGTGTGTAAATCAGTCCTCCACATCTGCAGGATCCTGGCATCTTCATGCAAAATCTTCCTTCCAGGCAGGGCTGGGGGCACATGCGTCCATCCAGGGCTGTCCACTTAGCAGTGTAAGAACAAAGTCCTGACCATGAAAAATCAGCTTTCTGATGTTCTTCTTTCCCTTTCCCTATCCTTTCCCCCTTTCTTTTCCCCAACATTAAATGTTGTCTAAACTTTTTTTTCCTGGATGCTTAAAACAGTGGTTATGTCTCATCTCTCTTTTTTCCTTTTCTGGATGGATCTATAGGTGATGCAGGTCAGCATGGTTCTATTGAAATCAGAGGGGCTATCCCAGTTTCCACCAAACAAGGAGGATCTGGGGCTTAAAATATATATATTTAGAATAGTCCTGTACAGAAATTAGATGTAATGAGACAGGAATTGGAGCTAGAGATTTCAGAAGTGTATTTATGAGCCTTAGAGCCACATTTCTCATTGCTGGGTGTGGCAGATGGAGCCGCCATGTCAAATGCCTGACAAGGCCGGGGCTCGCCAAAGGCCCAATACAGATCAGGGTTTCACGGCAATTACAACTTGATTAATTTTTTTTGGGCCCTTAGCCTGCCATTGTTGCAAGCTGTGCTTACCTTGGCTAATTGGAGTGACCAGATTCGACTAAGGCACAAACGGGGGCAATTTTGAGCGGGTTCTAGCTGAGCAAGGGGGCTTGCAGGTGGGGACGCTGCCCTTGGCTTGTGACCCCTTCCAAGGAGGCTCCAGAAGCAGCGTCTGAGGCCTCCCCTTTGTGAGGGGCCATTTGTCCTGGAGACATCCTTGAATGACTCCCTTTGTGAGTACTCATGCGTGTTTTGGTTCATTTGTCTAAAAGGAATATTCCTAAAAGTTAGGAATTAGTTGTGTATTAGTAGTGTACTCCCACCTCGCCTGAGTTTGTAATTTGCTTTGGTCTGTCAGTGCCGGGTAATTTATGTTACAATAAATCTGCATTTTGTGTAGGTACTGCTGTGTTGTGGGTGACACTAGAAAAATAATATCTGTTCTGTCACTTGTTAATCTAATTATTCTCTATTTCAGGAGAATTAGCAGGTCACTGCATTTAGAAACTGCTGCATTAGTGTTTTGTAAAGTTGAAAACCAAGTAGTGTGTTGTGTTTGTCTTTGGAAAGATACTGTTAGCTGTCCTTCTCTACAGACAATCATTGATCCATCAGTGTGAATAATTTGTTTTGCTCTGGAAAATTTCATCCCCTGCTAGGATTGACTAAGAGGAATTGTTGTTTCAGCAATAATCTCTATTGATGTGATGTGTATTAAGTAGTAAGTGGCTGCTGAAATTGATTAATTGTCGAATTGGAGATGAGATTTTTAAGGCAATTTCAAATTCTGTTCATTGCACTCACATTTTTTTTATTAAATATCCCCTTGTTGTGATGTTATGCTACAAGATGAATAGATTTTTTTTTCTCTGTAAGACTTCTTAGTGTCATACACTACTTTCTAAACATTTGGGATATTTGAAAATCTCTGATATAATCAGCTCTATTTCCAGGCCTTCACTGAGGAAGGAGAAAAGGATAACCTTGTCTTTTAAAATATATTTGTCTGTGGTTTCTTATATGATGGATGACTTTCTTTTCACCTCACAATATATAGGATGAGGAGAATTGCCACAGCAGGTCAGACCCAAGGTTGATGAAGGCCAGTCTTCTGCAGCTGGCAGCAGACAGCCCCAGCTGCTTCAAAGGAAGAGACAAGAAGTTTCACAGCTAGTGGCAATTTGAAAATTAACCTTTGAGAAATTTTATCCCAGCTTCCATGGGTGGAAAATTCATTTGAGCCTGGAGGCAGGAAACTTTGTAGGTCTTCCTCTTATTATCTTTTCTTTTCTTTTTTTTTTTTTTTCTTTTTGGTTTGCTAGTGTAATTCTGACCATTCTTGACACTTGTGTAAAAGCTTGGACCTTTTTGATTCCTGTGAAGCTCTTTGCTTTAATGATATATCATGCCAAAGACAGACAAGCTGAAATTGGTGTGAAATACTGTGTCCTTGAATCAGTACAAATTGTCCCCTTTCAGTCTCAGCAAGTCTATTGCGTTTCTAATGGTTTGTGTTACTGGTGCATGATTAGTTGGAAGCTTTAGGCCACAGTGGTTTCATGTTTGTTGTTGTTATCCTTTTTCTTTTCCTTTTTTTTTTTTTTTAACTCTTGTGTCCTTGAAGGTCAAATTCTTCAAAGGAAGCTCATCTTCATGCAGCTTTTATACAAAACTCAGTTCACTGTAGACATCAGTTACTTGCAAAAGAAAAATATGCACTGTTTTAAAGTTCTAAGTTAATTCTTGGGGAGCTGAAGATTATTTGCATATTCTGGCCCTTGTTTGACTGAACATGAGTAGACCACCACCAACAGCAAACAACAAAACGAATACCTCTGTCCATGAAATATGTTTTAACACTGTATCAAGGTCTTCTGATCCACAAAAGACTTGGGGTATCTGGAGGATTTGTGAGGTTGATGCATTTTGATGGCCCTGTGTCTTGCTTCAGGCTTCTATTCACCATGTTTGCCAAGGTTTCTTAATCATGAATGATCATGAAAATTATTACATTTGGCTATATGAGAGTGTGTACCCAATCTCACCTTACATAGTGCAAACAGGAGCAGCTCTAGAAGACTCAGGGAAGGTCAGCAGAATACAAAGTGCTGTGTTCGTTGGAGAACATGAGTGTATTCCCAGCTTTCCCCTACAGCTGATCTATGAACTATGATCTATGAACCATGGAACTTGACATCAACTTTTACGTTCACTCAAAGCCCTTCTGATGAATTTTACTTAAAAGCAGTAGGCTTCATGTTAATACAAAACTGAGTCTATTTTCTCTTCAGAGAAGATTAGGTAGGTTTGCAGCAGACTTCATAGAAACACATGATTATCCTTTGCTTTTGTTTAAATGCTGATCAGCAGGAGTGGAGTTGAGAACATCTACTGAGAGAGAAGTAAAATGGCCAGCTCAGCACTAAGTGAAGCATTTTACTATTCTATTTTGCTTTCTCTTTGCAAAGAGGGACGTTTGGATCGTAACATGGTGCTTTCCTAGAGAGGCATTTTATGAGGAGGCTAGAGCAGATGGAGCAAGCTATAGGTGATAAAGACCAATCTCCAAATCTGCTGAAAACAACTTATATAATATGGCTACTATAAATTCAATACTCAGCTCTGTCCTTTTGAAAAGTTGTCTGACCACCACTACAGAAACCTGTATCCTAAAGCAGCTTTTTTTTTTATGCAGAGACTCTTTGTAACTTCAGTTTGTCAGTGTGTTCAGTTTTTCTGCAGTCCTAATTGTCAAGTGAATGTGACACATCAGGAAAGTCTTACTGCATGTGTGAATTTGCGTGTGAGCTCATGAAGTACACCCAGGACAACTATGTTTGAGCTGATCTTCAATGCCACCTCTCAGGCTGCTTAAAATTCAAGGTAAATCAGTGTGAGCCTTTTCACTCCATCTAATCCAGTGTGAGTTGGAGTAGGGTCATGGTCCTGTAGGAATGAAGAAGCTGAAATTGCTTGCATTCACTGTCAGTAGCATAGTAGTGTTTGCTACCAACTGAAATCAGAGTGAGTGACACTGCTCTCAGAAACATGACATTTTTGTTTTCAAAAGGAGGTGGGGTTTTTGGTTGTGCCATAGTTCCCTGTTTTCTGAGTTCTACTTGGTGAAACAATAGCCATTTTGGTGTCAGTTTATCAAGCCGTCAGAAATCTGTGCTAATCATTTTTTTTGTCAGAAAGTAACACTTCTTTTTAGCCCAGGTAAATAATTTGATTGGGAAAAAAACCCAGAACAGTCTGTTGCAATAGTTTATCTGCATAATATTTATCATCAGCACACAGCAGTGGTATCTTGGGAGATGTCAGATGCAGAACTTGTGATAAGAAGAAAAATTAGCTCTCATTTTCTTCTTGGTTACCTTTAATATTTTTCTTATTCTTCCCATTGTCCAATGATTTCTATTGTCAATGCTTCCAGCACTTCAGCAGAACAGCAATTAGAGATGGCAGCAGAAGGAAGCACGGGTGGGACCACCACTCACATGGAGAGGGGAAATAGCTTGCTGGGGATCAGAGTTTTGTATGATGACAAGTCTTTGCCCTTCACATGTGCCCTTGCATGTTCAAGTAATGTGTGGTATTTCAAAAAATCAGGTGACAGGAACAATCTCATTAACTTTTACAGAAGAATTTCTTGCTTCCAGTCCAGTAGATCTTGCTAGGCCTAGAGGAACTGAAAAAAGGCAAGTAGTGCTTTCAGAGTGGGAAAATCATGTAGAAATGTTGATTAGGAAAATTCCTATATCCCAGGCCTATTTCATTTCTCTCTTTCTTGCCTGTTTTATGCTGTTAAGGTCCTGCACAGTGCTCTATCAGTCTCCTTGGCAGAGCTCTGCCATTTGTGGTTATCTGACTCTTCTTCATTTTTATGCTCATATCATTGGTTTATTGGATTGGACAGTTGACTACAAGCCATCCAGGGATCCTGTCAACAGTGGAATATCACATTACTGAAGTGAACAGCGATTCAGCTCCTGTACATTTTGATGCTATTTGCTGAACTAAACAAAATCCGGAGATATTTCCCTGGAGAAGACAATTTTTCACTCAGATATGGTCGTGCTATCAACAGGCAACTGGCCATTGCTAAAATAATGCCCTCAGCAGCATATAAACTTGCATAAAACATGGGTTAAGGATGTGTGAAGCAGGTGGAATATGGCATAGCTCAATCTACTTTATACCCCAGTTCCCAGTTTGGCTCTGCTGATAGAAGGGAACATCAACATAACCATAAAGGGAACATTACAGACAGGTTTTGGGGGTCTTGGATTGATCACAGGCTAAAGGTGTACCTCACAATGATTAACCTCAAACCTAAACTATTATTCCCTTTCAAATTCTTCATGGGATTTATGCTCCAAAAAGTAATTGCATCAAAACTAAAAATATTTGTATTGTCTTGGCTTTTGACTAAAAATCTGAGCTAAACAAAGATCTATAAAGCTTAACTGAAGCAGCTCTCCCTATTTTGAATATTAATTATTGGTGTAAACTTTCTTAATTTCATAACTGGTTGAAAAACAGTCTCACTTTTTAAAGAGAGGGACCTACCTGCTAACCAGAAATCAACACAAAACCTTAAGCTGACATTGGTTTTCATATGTTTAAACAATCAGACCTATTTTTATCATGAGAATAAGCTGGTACTGTACATGACATTAAATATCACCTGCTGAATAGCATAGGTAGTGAAGTGTGGAAACCAGTAACAACTTCATTCCCTTGATCAGTGCAAGATCAATGTATTGTATTGACAGAAATGTGAAGCAACAGGCTGCAGGGTGGTGAGAGGGTAGTCAGGTAGACTGTTGATAGAATATATAACTAGGAATAATGGGATAAGTTAAATGCAGATCCTCATAACATGAACATCTTGCACTGCAAAATAGTCTCCGCTAGGGTATGAAGGAACAGTTAGGTTATTAAATGAGCAATTTAAAATGATAAGAAAAAAATATTTGGAAAACACACTGTAGGAAATAACCCTGGAGACAGACTACTAGATATTGCTCTTCATTGTCTGATTACCTGCATTCATGTTTTTTTTACTGATGTTCAAAGAGTGGAAGTGAGGTAAATGGAGGTTGTGCCTTTCAGCTCTTGAGCTACACAAGCTGAAAAAATGAGGTTTGATTTTTTTAAATGACATTACTTAAGTGAAGAACACTGACCTTTTCTTTAAAAAGCAGAACAAGAGACACATTTATAAACTGAAATGGCAAGGAATTGCCAGCATGTGAGCTTGAAGTCAGGTAGGAAGATCAAACATTGAATTCCAGTGCTATGACAGGAAGACCTCTCAGACACCTCTAGCAGTAATGTATTTTTAATCATGGAGGAACAATTTTTCTCTTATACAACTACTTGGAATTTCTAATTAATTTTGTGTAATATTTATTAAAATGTTGGCTAAGGAGTTTGCTTTGTCATCCTTATTGTCTCTCTACTCTCAAGTATTCAGAGGCAATTTCTTTTTTCTTTTGGATGCTTTGGGTTTCTTTCTCCATTAATTCTTACAGCTCTCTGGTGATGGGGAGTCATCTATGCATGTGAACAAAATAAATTATACTTCTCACTTAATAGCCTGTTATGCTGCTAGAATGGTCTGCATGGTGAGAATATAGTTGATAATTGAGGCACTTGAAGGTTTTAGTGATTTAAATGCAAGGAGATGTTTTTGCTCCTGAAATAAATGGAAAAGTTATTAACTTCAGTTAGGACAGGTTCAGACCTTAAGTCAGGAGAAGGAAACTTAATGCTTCTATATTTTCCCATCACTTTGTAGGAGGCTTCAAATTGCTTTGATGAAAGTTTCCATTTTCCATTGACTCCAATATTAAGCCCAACAGAAAAAAAGAATGGGAGTGAGATATGACCCAAGTAGAATGCCCATTATTCACTTGGAGATCAGGATAGTTTTTCAATCCCTCCACAACTGTTTTACAGTCTTTACCCTGTAGTTGCTCAGTATACTGTTATATAGCAAGAGGGAAAATAAGTCCAAAGTTGCAGCAGGAGCTCTGTTCCCAAGGGTGAAATGAGTGCACAGGATCTCTGAGAACAGTGAGTTCTGCTTAGTAGCAACTTGCAACTTTGCACTTCATGGGGAAGAGTGGCAGACTGTGTAGATTCAGTCTCTCAATGACTGAATTGATTTGATTTTAGGAGCAATGTCACGGTTCAGGCTCAGGGCAGCCTGATTGACCCGTAACAGATGCTCTCTGTTAAACACCTTCACTCCCCAAAGGGGAGAGAAAGGGAATAAGGGAGAGAGACTCAGTGATTAGAAAAGGAAACTAGAACAGCTTTAGTGAAAATGAAAACAATAAAAATGGAATATATACAAAACCAGTATCAGCCCCAACCCCTGTGATGGTAATGATGTCACTGTCAACACTGATGCTGTGGAACAGTCATCGGGAGAGTCCCAGACTGGGCCCCACAGCAGTAAGAGCTGAATTCAGGTGCTGGGCTCTGGTACTGGGTTCAGGAACACACAGATCAGGATTGAAGGCAAAATGGACAGAGTCCTCCTTGGATGCTGGCCATTGAAGAAGCGAGGAAGAAGCTGGGAGAGCTGAGCTGAGTGGGGCTTGACCCTTGTGATCCTTCAACTTTATAGTGAATATAATGTGTATGTGCTGGAATCCCTAATGGGTCAGTTTGAGGTCACCTGTCCTGGCTGTTCCTCCCTGCAGCTGCAGCCTCTCACTTTCTGCACCCCATGTGGCACACAGGATCCAACAGTGGCCTTGAGCTACATTTCAATCCTCAAGTACTAACTCTAACCGTGGGGTGTTATCACTGCCAGAAGCAGACACTGCCTGGGAAAACAGGCTGCTAACTAGTTAGAAGAACTGAGCTGAGAAGTAAAACCATAATAGAATTAGTTTTGTTCTCACTCAAACCAGGGCAACCAGATGAGCAGTGTGCTAGACATAATAGTCAGGTGGTTTTTGTTGCAAGTTAGACATTGTGGTAGCCCAAGTGAGCTTTTCCTTTCCCTTTGGGAAAACAAAGGAGTTTTAATATATTGCATGTATGTATAAACATGCACATTAATATATATACATAAAATTGCTAGTCTATTTGAGTGTATACACAAAGCTTACAAAATAGAAGGCAAATGTTATTTAGACTAATTTTAAGCCTAAAAGCTTTAGCAATGTCCTCTATCTCTGGATAAAGGAGATGATTCAGATTTAATATTTCTAACTATTCTCCTAAGCCTTTGTGCATGGTTGAGACAAATATTTTTCAGATTATTGAAGAAATGTCCTGTTCAAGAGTGGGCATGATTATTTGTGACAGAGAAGTGGGTTGTGAAGTAGGTACTGCTCTAGAGCTGAACAAAATGGATTTTTGCCAGGGCCTGCTCTGCTGCATGACCCTCTTGTCCCTTAGCCTGCCAGGTCTTTGGAGCCAAATTCCCTCTGTTTACCAGAGATGCTTCTCAGCTGGGAAGCTCTCTGAGGGCCTCTCGCTGCTGCTGGGCTGTCAACAGCATTAAGAAACCGTCAAATGGCATAGACTGAAATGTTGCTTAGACCCATCAGTAGATTAAACTCCTTTTATGCTGCTAATCCTCTGGGGTTTCAGGGATGGCAAAGTGTTGTTGCCTTATCTGCCACCTATAAAACTGTGATGGTGAGGCACCAGATGTGTGAGGAAATCTGGGCAGTGTTGAGCTTCTGCACTCCCTCCTCCCCACTGCTCTCAGAAAACACTGCCCCCGACTCTTCCCTCCATTCCCAAAGCAAAACCCTAGGGTCACTATTCCTTATGCCACCCTACTCCCACCTCTGCTTCCCATGCTAACCTACTAACCCTTATTTTGCTTGATACACAGATGTGAGTTTGGCTAATTCCTGTGCAACACGCTCTGAAACAGATGTGCTGCAATCATGGGAGCCCTGAGATGCTGCCTTGGACAGCAGGCAAGTTACTATTTATAAGTGTCTTCTCTATGGCTATGTATTTTGCTATTCTGAACAAGTTGGGATTAAAACATACCAGAGATTTGGTCTGTGCACAGACTCTCTTCTGCATCTTAGTTTTTAGTGTGGGCATTTGTCTATTAATTTGCTTTGATCACTCTGATTAAGCATCCTCAGAGTAAGTATCTGACTGTGGGGAACTAATGTCTTTCCAAATCCTGCTATACCCTGATACGTGGTCAGAGCCTC
Organism: Corythornis vintsioides; assembly: GCA_025447755.1. NCBI lineage: Eukaryota > Metazoa > Chordata > Aves > Coraciiformes > Alcedinidae > Corythornis > Corythornis vintsioides. The sequence continues at coordinate 13,212 of JAOEGS010009491.1, forward strand.
AGAGGGGAAACCTTCCCTTAACAAACCTTCTATCTTGTCTCAACATGGATGAGAGAAGCCACAGTGCAAAGGGCAGCTAAACCACCCCTACCTCCCATTCTCCCAGTGCAGCTGTGGCACTAGTACCTGGCAGGGTTGTGCTGGGAGGCAGCTGCAGCACGGTGCTGGAATTGAGATCTGCAGGAGGGCAGAGGGGTGCTGGGGATGCTGCTGTTTAGATCCCCTCTGTTACTCATTCCATGGCCTCAAAAACTCTCCACATTTGACACTGGGGAGGATACTCTCTGGTCCCTTTAGTTTATGCTGCATGTAGGTCCTATTACCTTAATATATCTGTTGTTTTATAAAATTATCAGGTTCTTTCCTTAAACCCAGTTGTAGTTTTTGGCTCAGTTCCTTCAGTAACAGCTGCTAAGGAAGTGATTTTTCCCCATATTTCTGTTAAATATTTTGATGGTTTAGCTTTTCATTGAAGGTTCGTTTTTCAACTGAATTATTTTTTTGAGTTAGAGTTGCTAAAAAGAAGAAAATAAGTTTAGCTTTTTCAATGAAAAAACATTTCTATCAGGGGAAGGCATGAGGATAATGTGCCTCTGATAAAAACCTGCTTTGCATCAGACCCCATGTATATTACACCAGTATGATCTTAATACCCTGGAACAGTTTGCAGACCTGTTTTTATTTGTGTGCAGCCCTTCTCTCATAGCACAGCAAGCAAAGCAGCAGCCTTGGGAAGGCTCTTGTCCTGCATAACCATGGGAGTTTTCCGTTGGCCTCCCTCTGAGTGTGTGCAGAGCAGTGGCTGTTACATCAGGTTTTGAGAGGTGTTGCTAGTTGTGGGGAATGACCATGACGTGGTGCCTGTGATGGTGCTGGATGAAGCTCCTCAGCCCAGGCTTGCCTGGCTATAGCAGGACTGCAACTGCCCTGCCAGTCTGGCTGCTGTGGGCTGCAGAGCAGAGCCTTTCTGGCCTGCTGAGGCACGTGGGGTACAGAAGGCAATAATTACATAATATGATCTCTCCTCATTTCAACAAAATGAGAATACAAGAGCTGTGAGTAAGCAGCAGAGTCTACTTTAGCAGGAAGGGGTTTACGTGATTCAACCTTCCCACAGAATTGCCTAGATTGGGAAAGACCTTTAAGACTATCAAGTCCAATCACTAACCTGACAAGTCCTTCAGACTAAACCATGTCCCTAAGCACTACATCTACATGACTATTAAATACCTCCAGAGATAGGGACTCCACCACTGCCCTGGGCAAGCCATTCCAGTGCCTGATGTCCTTTTTCTGAGGCTATGCCTGTGATCACAACAGGGTAAATCTCCTCATACCTTTTTTTCCAGTGGGTGAGACAGGGATGGACTGTGCCTGAAGGTTCTGTGTGGATTGTGGGCTGTTTCTCTGGCCCTGTAGAAATGAGTAAGGTTGATCACAGTTACTGTGCCTTGCTGTGCTGCAGCAGTGACACCTTATGCAGGATATGGTTGAAGGGGCCATCAGACTAGGCCAGTGTGTGGCATTTAAGGTCCTGGAATGGGAGAATGGCCATGATATGGCTCTGCCTACTCCTCAGATCACCATGGCTGAGGAGGGTGAGGTTGGACCTAGAAATATGTGCATTTCTGCCTCTTGTTGTACAGAGAGCCTGGTTGGTCCGAAGAGTTTCACATGGTCTCTTTTACATGTGACATGGGCTGTCTTCTGTGAAATGGACCTTCTGACCCAGGGCATAGCAGCCCAGAAACTCCAAAGGCTGCTCTTCACTTTAGCCCAATTCATCTAATCCCTGCTGATGGCTATGGATGAATTCCCAGCAGCCTCATTCTGTAGGGTTCTGTGTCCTCTGCTCCAGAAGGAATCACAGGGCAGTATTTCACTGATGAAGCTGCAGTGCTAAGAAAGCTGGAGGGTTTGTTCTGTCTAGGGATGGTCTGTCCATTCAGACAGTGACATGACAGTCAGGTGGTGGTGCAGGCTGCAGCCTGCTAGACAAGCATAGTGTCCTGGTTTAGGTGAAAACCGAGCAAATTCTGTTCAGTGATTTCACTTTTCAGCTCAAGTTTTCTAACTGGCTGCACTTTCTGGAGTTAGCAGCATGTTTTGCAGACAGTGTCTACTTCTAGCACTGATAACACCTCATGTTTAGAGTTACTACCAGGGATGGAATGCAGACCAATGCCACTGCTAGAATTTGTGTATTGCACTGAGGGGTGCAGAAAAGTGAAAGCTGCACCTGTGGGGAGGAGCAGACAGGACAGGTGACCCCAAACTGACCAGCGAGGTATTCCAGCCCAGAGATGTCATAGCCAGTATAGAAAGCTTGGGGGTCCGGAGGGTCTCTCTCTCTCTCTCACTTGCTCTTTCGCTCTCTCGCTTCGATCCTGATCCTGAAACCCGGTGCCAGAGCCCAGCTCCTCCACAGCATCAGTGAGGGTGATGTAATTACCATCAGGGGGGTTGGGGTCGGTACTGGTTTTGTACATATTTGTATATACTTCATTATTATTTTCATTTTCATTAAATTGTTCTAGTTTCCTTTTCAAATCACTAAGTCTCTCTTATCTCCCCCTTTGGGGAGGGAGGGGCATTAAAAGAGAGTGTCTGTTATTGGTCTGGGCTGCCCTGACCCTAAACCATGACACAGCCACCATTGTTGAAAGGGAAGGTGATCCATCCGTCTTTAGCAGTGCCTAGAGTTAGGGTGTGAGGAAATTTCAATTTGATTTTTTTTGCCTTTTCTTATTTTGAGTGAGGAAATAGGTCATGATTCCCAGAGGCAGAAGTTCTCCCACCTTGAAAATGTAACCTGAAACAATAATCTTCTGCTTTAGCTTCTCTAGACCTCAGGCATAAATGATTTTTATTTTGTGCCCAGCTAATTAGCTTGCTGAGAGATGTTAATAAGCTAATAATTACTACACCTTTGCAATTGACATTAAGGTAACTTTAATGTAGTTACTTTAAAGATGAAAATAATTATTTCTGGATTACTTTTAATTAGAACAGAATAATTTATATTTCCCTATTTCAGGTGATAAGTATGAAACAAACCACATGAAAGTTCAATAACTTTTGACTATAGGGGAAAGTTACCATGCTTCAGCATGGCTGATAGAGAAGGCTGGGAAAAAGTGCTTCATTGCTTGGTGTTGATCTTTTTTTGAGTTAAACTGCACCTTCAGTTGCTGAAAATAAAACACACACAGCTTCATTCATGCTTTATCCTCCTAGCAGTAGTGGTCAGTGTTTGGGATGTGCATAACAGAATAAAATAACAAAAAAAGAATTCTGTTACAAATACAGAAATAGAAGAAAGAGAAAAACACTTTGGCCAAGCTGCTATGCAGTTCTGTTCTACATCACTCTCTGCATTCAAAGCCATATACACTTTTAATGGATCTTCCCTGGCATAAGGGATGGTGCAGCCTTGGAAGAACTCCCTATTGCAGATGGAGATGGTGAGGCAGAGTCATTAAGTTCCTTCCCTAAACGTCACTGTGACCTGTTATACATGGTGGCAGAGCTGGGCACCGAATGAAAACCTCTTATTAGAGACTTCATGTCTCACTCTTCCCAGCAATCACAAGCAAACCACAAAATAAAAGACTTCTCTGTGTTTTGGTGCTCAGGGACCTTCCTTCTGATCCCTGCTCTCTGGGGTTATTACAGAGATGTGATTTATGCAGTAATTAAATCTGCAGAATATTGTTAGGTGCTCAAATGCATTTTAAAATGGTATTTAAAAGATGAGTCCTTGAGGCCTGACATTTGGAGGCACTGACTCCCATCAATAGCCACCGAGGCCAATGGGACAATTGGTGCTTAAGCCCCAGCATGGCCTGGAGCCAGAATGTTCCGTGCTGTGTGGGAGCCAGCCCAGGATGGCCTTCTCACCATCCATAGCTGTCTATTTCACATTAATTTGTATGGCTTTGAAGCAGGAAGATAGCATGGGACAGGCTCTGCTCTTGCTGAATAGCACCCTGAAAATGATTGCTGTGCAAGTACAGCGAGACCAATGAGTGAAATGCTCTTTTCCCAGGCTAGCCCCCGTGCCAGCTCACTGCTTATTTGCTGTATTTGATCTGGCATCTATCTACTGTGACTCACTCTCTGCAGCCCCAGGAAAATGTGCTCTCTATAAGCATTTGAGAGGCTCTCTTGCTCAGTGGTAGGAAACAAGGAATTCCTTCTGAATGTGTTTCATCAAATGGTGGGCTACATTTTCTGAAGATGTCAAGGAAAAGGGAGGAAAAATGAATACGTGTATTAACACAAGAGAAGAGTTTAGTTTGCAGGCAAATGCTGATAGTGCATTTTTTGTATTTAAAAAATAATGTTTTTCTCAATATGCCAGAGAGTAAAGGATGTCATGCCTGCTCATTAGCACTGTGTCTTGCTCCCCACCTTTTCCCTGCAAAGAAGGGGACATTTTGCACTAGCCTTTAAAGACAGAAGTTGGTGCTGTGGTGACTTTATTGCCTGTATTCTGTAACAATCTGCTCATGCAGACCCTAGCATGCTGTGGTGGGAGCTGAGGTGCTGTGAGGACAGGTGTCAGGATACAACATACTGGGAAATGGCTCTACCTATGCTGGGGAAGCTGAGTCCCCAGACACTACTCACAGCTGGTCTTGGTGGGTCAGGGTTGGATGAGCTTGAAGAAGAAACACCTAAGAAAACAGACTGGCCTAAAGAATGCTCCATATTATTCAAAACAGAGGTGGTTATATTCTAACCTAAAAAGAAATTTGCATTATTGAAGCTGACCTAGACAAATGGCTCATTTTAAACTTACAGTGGAGTGTGGCAGAGCAGAATTATATTCACCCTTTTACCTCTCCTTGTTTTGGGGTAGTGCTGTATGCTCAGACTGTGAAAGCATTTGTCAACAAAGACTCAGCATGAAAATTATTTTTTTCCATGTACCTGTGGAGCAGGGAGGAGCTGATGGAGATACTTGGGTAAAACATAACTCCCTAAGTCTTTTTGTTTGTTTTTTGTTTTCAGATGTTAGTGATTCAGGTATAAACCAGTAAAGGGATGGGACAACTCAGGGGGTTCAAATAGCCCAGGATGCTGCAGCAGGGCAGGCTCTTCCACCACCCCCAGTATTTTCCCATGCCATTGTGGGCAGATCCTGTGCCTTCTGCCTCCCATTCACCCCAGCTCCTTCAAGGAAGTGCCCTTCCCAGTTTAGGACCAGGCAGTAGTCAGACAAAGAAAGCCTAGTGGAAGATTCAGCAAGATCAGAGTTTTATGAAGGTTCCCCTCTGCTGACCTCATTCCCAACTGGTTTCTTTTGTCTGGAGCCAAGGCCTCATGCAGGGCAGCTTCTCCTGCTGCTAGTCACCTGCCTGCAGATAATCTGACCTTTTCTTTCTTCAGTACTGATAACACTTAAGAAAAATGATAGACTGGATAGCAAGCTTGGTTTTTATTGAAGACTTAGAAGCATCCCATAATAATGGGACCAGGGCAGTTTTGGGGAGGAAAGAGGAGTGTGGGCAGACAAGATTGCTGCTGCTGCTGAGGAGTGGTGTCCACTCCTCCTCTGGACAGGGGGGCACAGCTTGCCCAGAGCTGCCACTGCAGAGCTGATGAGGAATCTCATGGCTTGTACTCCTTGGCTTGAAAGCCGTGCAGGTGGCAAGGATTTCAGCTGAGCTCTAAGACACAAGCAGACTGGAAATTATTTTAGTATTCTGCAGGTTAAACATGAGTTCCTTTCTTCCTTCTTTGTGTGTTGTGTTCTGATCAGTGCTCCTTTGTCTTGGCAGGCAATTGCTATTCCTAATTTGTATAATAAAATCTGTTGTCTCCTTGGACCAGAAGTTTTTCTTTGAACTACATAGGCACCGATTGTTATTGAAATGTGTGACATTCATTTTGTATGTTTGTTCTCAGGAAACTAAATGAGCAGATTTTTCATCTTGTTCCATGTGGTTTTGCCAAGCTAGCAGGCCATATTTTATCAGCACCAGTCTTGTAAGCATCCGTTCTTTTGACAAATTTGAACAGAATTCTTGCTTTCCTCAGTGTAAAGATGGAAGAAAGGAAGGATGAACTGGGTGACTACTCATAGTAATGTCTCATTCTTCCTGTATGGTGAGCCACATCAAAGCAGTCCTGAGAGGAGGGCAGTGTATTTGTTCACATTTGTACAGGTGTGGAAACTGAGGCATGGCTCGGTGGCAAAGCTGGAATAAAGCTGAGATGCTGAGTCCAAAATCAGTGCTCTGTTTGCTGTGTCACACAGTGTCCTTCACGGTGCTTGCTTTAACAGGGCCTGACAACCTCTTAAACTCTGCTGAGTTCATCCTTGTAACAAATCCATAAAGTACTGTTGTTTGGCTTATGTAGATAGGAAACTGAAGAGAATACACGTGTATGTGCTTCGGGAGCAGGGGAAGGTGCTGCACACACACACACACACACACACACACACACACACAGAAGAGGTTAGAGAAGCACATTGTAAACTCTGATCTACTGGGGAGAAAGAAAACTTGATCATTTTTAAACATTCATATTCAAATGTTCCATCCTGAACATTCGTGTTACTGACTTGAGACCCTGGTCTTCAGTGTCCCATGTGGTTGCCCTCAATCAGGACTCCTAGAGCAAGGCCATCAGTGGGCACTGCTCAGGCTTGAGCAGCTGGCAGCATGCAGAGCTTTGCAGACCATGACACTTTCTCCCTGTGCTGATGGGCTCTGTGCTGAAGCTGGGGGAGCAGCTCTGCCACATCCCAAATCTCTGCAATAAAATGGCAGCCATGAAACCCTGGGACCCCACTAAAAACCCCTCACTCTGTTCTGTGGCCAGCATAGCAGCTCTCTTTGAGAAGGTGGGAAGGACCATTCCAGAGAGTAGAAACAAGAAACCTACAGTGGAGAGCTCTTTACTGTCACCCTAGACAGAAGAGATTGGAAAACACAACGGAGATACCCGAGCAGCTCATGCACACCAAGCAGAAGGGTGTCCTCCTTAAAAGCTTGCTGGAGTAAGGTGAGAACACACGAAGCTAGGGGCTTACATTTGTAAGGATCTGGGGCTTACATTTGTAAGGATCTGGTTATCTCGGGGCTTGAAAATGCTGGTGTGGGAATGGGGTTGCTGCATGCTGAGGAAGAGGGTGAGAGAGCAAAGCAGCTCCATAGGCTAGTCTGTCTTGTGAATGTTTTTCAACTCCCCGAGCATCCTCTCCCCTCATGCAGAACCTGATTATGAAAGGTTCCTGTGGCTGCAGTGAATTTCAGCCTATAAATACATTAATTTGTGTTTTGTGCACTTTGTGCATCATTGCAGAGCTTCAAATGTTGCCTCAGCATGTTGTTCATTACTGAATCACTGAGAACATATAGAAAGAAGTATGTGGGCTGTGAAACATTTTGGTTTTGTGATGCTTGGCTTGAGTCTGTGCAGTATTTAACTTCCAGTCTATGTTTAAAGCATATAGGTTGTAATAATGTTTGACATGGGTGTCAAATCTGTTTGTCTAGCTACAGTAAATCCTATTTCTCTCATAGAATCCGCATTTGTTTCTAACAGTCCAAAACTATGGGAAGATTTTGTCAAAAATGAAGGCAAGGAGTTTTGTTTCTTTAGAATAGGACAAAATAGAATATCAATTAATCTGTTCTAAGGTCAAAACTACAAGAATAAATTCAATGTTATATTTTTGACAGCTGTGCTATGTTCCTTGTGACAAAAAAAGAATTTTCAGAGAATTCCATTCTGTTCCTTTCGCAGAATATATGTTGGAAATTGTGCTACTAGTGGGATTTTAAAAAACATTGTTATCGTTCTTTTTCATGCTAATATGTCAAACTACTTTGAGAAAAAAAAAAAAAAGCAGAAGCAGTGAGCAATTCTGGTATCAGAATTGGATTTTTAATTTTAAGTATTGCTAACGTTGCTGAAATCTAGCTTTGTAAGTGTATAGGTTACAATATATCTCCATATTTATGCTTGGCAATGTGAATAAAAGAATGCTAGAAGTGATGCTGGCAGCAAAAAAAAAAGGTGGGAGATGGAAAAATTATTGTCAAAAGGCTGGTGTCCTTCAAGATGTCTTTATAATAAAAAATATGCTTCTGTGTTTTGTGAGTTACGCTTTCCAAACTATCTTGGAATGAAAAAATGCTGTCAAAATATGTAAAATAGAAACCATTTTTTTTTCAAACAAATCTAGTCTTTACAGTCCCAGCCCAAAATGCCAAATAATCAGTGTCTGCCTGATCTTTAAAAGCTTCTCTTATTTATGTGAATTCTGGTTATATTTTTCATATTTTTACAAGGCTCAAGTAGCAGAGATGTGAGTGTCCCAGGTTCACAGCTGAACTGCCTGCTGCAGGGGGTACCCAGCACAGCTGCAGCCAAGCCCAGATGTGGAGAAAAGGTGAATTTGTCTTGGCTTTAAGCTGGACTGAGCTCCTTGGAATGTCAAATCGGAGCTGGTAGCAAAATTGAGACAAATTATCTTTTAAAAATTGGCAAAAATGTACTCAATTTTTCACACCCAAAGATGTCTCCCCTACTCCCTTTTCACCCTCAAATTTCAGCAGAGTAATGTGAACAGAGAAATTGTCAAGCTGAGTAAAGGTATTTAGAGACTCACTACAAATGTAATCCTGCCTGTTTCCTTTTAAAGCTTGGAAGGATGGATTTATGGAGGAACTCCAAAAGACCCAAAACCAGCTCCTTTTTCTGTGGATAAGAGCAGATGCCAACAATCAGCTTCCATACTTAAGTTAATGTTGACCTTGGCCAGCAGCAATTTATCCACTTCTTCCTTTATAGCCCCCTACTGTTGGAGAGATTATTGTTTTCTTATGAAAAAATGGACATATTTTTCTCAGTTTAAAGCTACAGCTCCAAGTGATCAGAGAATAAGGTCACAGAGGCTTTCAATCAACCAACCAGTGATAATGAAATGACATTGAAACAGGGACATCTGCTGGGGAAGCTGATGGAACAGATCATCCTGAGCACCATCACACGGCACATACAGGAAAATCAGGTCCAGTCACATGGGTTTATGAAGGTCAGGTCCTGTCTGACTGACCTGATCTCCTTCTACAACATGGTCACCTGCCTAGTGGATGAGGGAAAGGCAGTGGATGTTGTCTATCTGGACTTTAGTAAGGCCTTTGACACCATCTCCCACAGCATTCTCCTGGAGAAACTGGCTGCTGAGGGCTTGGATGAGCAGATGATTCACTGGATAAAAAACTGGCTGGATGGCCCATGGCATCCTGGCCTGTAGTAGGAATGGTGTGACCAGTAGGACCGGGGAAAGGATTCTGTCCCTGTACTGGTGAGGCCACATCTTGAATACTGTGTTCAGATTTGGGCCCCTCACCACAAGAAGGACACTGAGGCACTAGAGCCTGTCCAAAGAAGGGCAGCAAAGCTGGTGAAGGGCCTGGAGTACATGTCTTGTGGGGAGCAGCTGAGAGAGCTGGGGTTGTCTAGCTTGGAGAAAAGGAGGCTCATGAGAGACCTTACTGCTCTCTACAACCACCTGAAAAGAAGGTGTAGAGAGGTGGTTGTTGGCCTGTTCTCCCAGGTAACAAGTGACAGACCAGGAGGAAGTGGCCTTTAGTTGCACCAAGGGAGGTTTAGGTTGGATATGAGGAAGAATTTCTTTACTGAAAGGGTTCTCAAGCACTGGAACAGCTTGCCCAGGGCAGTGGTAGAGTCCCCATCCCTGGAGGTAGACATAGTGCTGAGGGATATGATTTCACTAGATGATCTTAAAGGTCTCTTCCAATCTAGGAAACTCTGAGATTCTGTGCTCTTTCATGAAAAACAGGTAAGTACAGTAGAAAGCCATTAGCACTAACCTGAGTGCACCCACTGAAGATATTAACACTGTTTTCAAAGGGAAATCTTAGATTAAGGTTAAGTGCTTTTCAAAATTATGTTCTAGAAATAGAGGTTGCTTCTCACAGCCAGTTTCACCAAACATCTTCTTGCTTACATATCAGGGGGATGAAAGAAATGTCAATCTGCCCATTATTCCAGTATTCTGCCCAAGGCAGACTTGAATGTATGAGGAGAATGTGAAGTATCTGTGGGGATGGTCCAGATGTGTAGTGATCTCTTAATTGTGAGGCTCAGCAAAAGGAATAGTAGAGTTTAAACACCTGAACTCTGTCTTCCACTTTGTTCTGAGCACTAATATGGTCTTTGATAGGACATTTGGGGGTTTTGGCTCTGTTCTGAAAAATTTTCATGTGAACTCAGCAAAAGTGTAGAGTCTTCTGGGACACAGTCTGTAATTCCTAATTAATGTCAATGGAATTGGTACATGAGAACAAAGGTTGTAGTCTATTTCCAAGAGGTTTTTGCATATCAAGGAAAATTAATTTTCCAGTGACAAATAGAATGATTTGCAGCCCCTGCTAGTCAAGGAGAGAATCTTGACTGAAATATCAAATATCCAAATACAGTAGATATAAGTACAACTGATTTAAAAGAACCCTCCCGTGGAAAATCTAGATTTAAAAAAATAAATAAATAAAATATTCTGACTTCTTTTTTCTCAGTGATTCTCAAAGTTAGTTGAGTTCACTTCACAAATGAGCAATTGCTCACCTAAAGTTGTTTTCTTGGTTTCAGGCTTTAAACATTAATCCCTGGAAAGCTCAACGTGCAGTGCCAGAATTAATCTCAGCCCTGTCATCTGAATGACAAATTATCACTTCAGTGACACCTGTCCAGCTATTTATTTTTTTTAGCAGATAAACCCAGCTGGATCTGGCAGGACATAAGTGAGCAAATCAGTGGTAAATGGACAAAAATGAACAGAAACACTCCTTTTTTTTGTCTCTTAGAGCTGCAGCAGATCTTAAGGGTTAAAAGCAGAGAAGAACATGAGATTCTTGCTATCATCTCTACAGCTTGTAAAAGCAACTTTAAATGCAGCTCTGGAGGTGTCAAAATAGGATGATGATAGTTTCACATTTTTTTTTCCCTGAAAATAGTGGCAGAATTTTAGATTACTTGTATTTATTGTGTTGTTTTTTCTGTAAATGGCAGACAAGAAGGATGGCCACAGGAACTTTAGAAGGGTAAAGGAGAAGTCTGATGTTGGAGGGGGATCTTCTGTGCAGTTTTAGGGTAGGTGGATAATAAGTACAAACTCCAATTCAGGATTAAACGAGCTGGTTCAGGTCCTAAGTACAAGGTAGCTGCATCTGCATGAAGAAGTACATGCTTTAATTTACTTGGCTGATCTTCCTTTGCATCCTGGCAGATTATACAGGTTGCAGCTACCAGCTTCTCCCATTTTTTTTTTGCTAAGTCATACAAAAGCAGCTTGGTGTCTGCCCTGCTCTGTGCTTCTTGCCACCAAAGGCTCACATCCTCACTCTTCTTCCATGGGTTCAGGCATCCACAGAAAAGTAAAATTGCTGATCTTTCCAATCTCAAACTCAGTAAAAAGCCAGGAGTTGTCACAAATCATGAAGATGTTTTTGAACATGGGAAACCATGAAAATAATAGGCAACAAATTATTTTCTTCACCACATTTTTGTAAACTATCTGTGGTTTACTCACATCAGATTATTCATGAGGATGGAACATCAAACCTTCTTTGTGCTAATGAGAACTAAGATATGCTCTTTATTTATTTGCTCCCATGAAGCTACAGTTTTAGAGTTAAAATTCATCTTTCCCTGGTAGGATTTGATTTACTGGTTGTGGCCTATGTCAACAACCTATTCAGCATTTCTTTTTTAATTAATAGCTTAAAACAGAGCTTCCCAGAGCCTTATTCTGAAGGTGATCTCTTCCAGATTTTTGTTTTTGTCAACTGCCATATATGTGCTTTATTTATATTTTTTTCAAGATGAAGCAAATATCTTTTCTCTCAGATCTTGCTGTGTTTTCTCCATTACAAAATTTCTTCCCAGTATCTCAGGTTGAGAAGATGATACTGTAAGCATGATCAATAACTGGGTTGCTGTGTCCATTTGCTTTAGCTTTCCTCACTCCTCATCTGAAGAATGACAACTTTCCTGTGTTATTTCTTTGGTAGGCACTTGTTAAAAGCTGTGCTCAAAATAAACAAAACATTTCTTTTACTTTTGTATAAAACCCTGGCACAGAACTTCTGGATCAATCATGGCAGAATTTAAAGTGTATTTCTGTTCATCTGTGCTCGGTTTGAGCCTTCCAGGTTCCTCTGACATTCTTGGACAAGGAGTCATTGCTCTATTTGGTCTGATATCAGCAGGGTTGTTTTCTGGGAAGGGTTATAAGGAAGTGATTCACAATTTCTCTGCTGTCATTTTTTTCCAAATATCTCTCCCTTGTATTTTGATATTTTAACAGAAATCAAAGTTTATTTTTGGAAATCCTTTTGTACACTGGCTTGTAGTCTTGCACTTCTTTATGCAATTACAGTGCAAAGGACAAAGGTCAGAATTTTTCTTTCTCCCTTTCCTCCAACCCTAGATCAAGGACACATTCAATGACACTGGCAGATGACAAATTCAAAACTGCATGAAGAATGCATTCAGCTTGTAACTTGAGGTGGAACACACAACTTCACCATGGTACAAAGCAAATGAATACATAGATAGGTTACAAGAAGGATTGAAAATGGAATAAAAAGTATAAATACTAAAAATACTGTGATATGCAATTGTAAAGATTAATATTTTGAAACACATTTATCTTTTTTTTTCTTTTTTTTTTTTTTTCCCTCCTGGACTAGAACAAATCAAACACTATTAGATACTGGAGGAGTCCAGGAGTTGGAGGTATATTAAAATCATCTGCCATGTTACATATGGCTTTTGCTTTCTGCTGAAACATGGAATACCATCTTCTATCAGAAACGGAATTGAGTGACTGGAGTGCAGTGATTTCTGTTTTCTTATTCTGATATGAAGAAAATAACTCAGGGCATTTGTATGTTTGAAAAAATGCATGCATCTGATATAGGAAGCTTGTCTTTGGAGCTCAGGCACTAAAGTAGAGAGAAGATGGACAACATACCACAAATGAGCAAAGGAAGTAAGTTATCTTAATGACAAGACTGGCTTTTTAATTATGCAAACAATTATCTTCTTCACTTCACTGTTTGTAAAAATGAACTTGCTACCTTCAGATTTTAAGTAGTATATCCATAAATTTAAGTTTAATGCCACTTTACACAGGTCTTCCCAGATAATTCAAAAGCTGATCTCCTTGATGTCAGTGAGAGTGTCATTTTGACTAGATCAGTGTTATGTTCTGTGTGTAATAGCAGAGCTGGGTGATGTGAGCTGTACTGAGAGGGCTCTCAAACTTTGGGAGGGTCTGTTTGGATGTCTCATTTGTTTTTTGTTTCTTTCCCTCTTTGTGCACTGATATCAGAGGTTTAAATGCAGCAATGTTACCTAAAACCTTTCTGCTCTGTTGAAACTAATATGGATCAGCATCATTCCTCTGAGTTCACTAGACTCCCACTGGTTCATGCTGCATGAATGTCTTGCCCTGCTAAGGTGGAAGCTGAGGCAATTCCTTGAAAAACTGAGCTGAGCACTTTTTATTTATCTGAAGTTTCATATCTGTCTAATTTATTTATCTATTAATTCTACAAGGATCACAGAACTATGGTGACTACATCTCAGTGGCCCCATTCAGATCAAAATTTCTCAGACACAAAGAGGTTGTTTCCAACCACTTCAGTGGGCAACTCTGTATCTGTGAAGTGATTCTTCTGCTTCTCTTGGGACCCTTTGATATGCAAGACGTTGGGGACACTGCTGGCCTTGGAAAGGCATGGGGAGATACACATAGAATTTATCAGAGAATTCTGGAGGGGGAAAAACATATTCAAACAAAAATATTTGTTTCAGCACCCTGTTGTAAATGTTCAGCACAGTACATGGGGATTTACTTGCTCAGCTCCCATCAAATATATATTAATGGAAGTTGCTTAGATAAATCCCTGAGCTTCTCTAGGAACAGCTCTTCTGTATTTATTATTCTTCTTGAATTTCAATGCCCCTCAAAGATTAAGCAACCTCAGGTTTTATTTTACTTTTGTGGGAGTTTGAGTAAGTCATGATAGCATCCGGGGAACATGACGAATGTGATAAAGACCATGTTCTTTATTGGACTGATCACATCACTTGCATATTAAGTGAGAATATTTTCTGTTTCTCAAATTTCACTATGTGCTGAGGCAATACTTGTGTCAGCAGATATCCGAAAGAAGCTGTGAGAGATAGTTCTTAGGTTGTTTGTCCTTACTGGTATGAATTCTTTTGTGAAATGCCAGTTGATCAATACAAAAAGATGAGGTAGACTGGGCAATGTCATTAGCTGTAGGACTGTCCAAGGTTAGAGAGGTTAACAGCTGGTTTATCCAGACACTGGCCTCCAAATTCCCCTCAAACTCATCTCAGAGTGGCTGGCTCTTAGTTCTAGGCATTTGAGTTTCCCATGAATGCAAAAAAATAAAACCCAACACCAAACCCTAGCAATTTTGTTTGTTTCTGGTTTTATTTTTTGTTTTTCCTTCTAACTGATGATCTTAGAAGGTACAGATTACGCTGTGTGTTCATAACAGCTGGTAGGGTAGGAACCCATTTTACAACACCTCCATATTGATCAAGGTCATGCTCTTCCTTTCCACCCGTTGCAATGAGGATCCAATGCCTGTGAGCTGTCTGGCTACTTCACTCCTTTAGTGCTTCAGTACTGTACCAGAGATGAAAAAAAAAATTCTGCTCATCATGTTCTTTTCACTCTCAATTTCCATACTGAATTTTCATGTCTTTGTAAAGAAGTTCTCCAGTTCATCCCTGCTTTCTGGAACTGCTGTGTAAAAATTGTGCTCCAAGCTGTGCATAAAGTCAATCCAGAGAATGCAAATGGCCTCTCTATTGATCGATGTACACTGTATGCAGGTTAAGGTGGATGTTAAAGAGAAACTATGCTTTTGATTCTTTTTTAGTGCCTTATCAGTTTAACCCACCAGGGGCAGATTTCACCTGTTAAACCAAAACTGAAGGGCATGGTGCAACACTATCACGCTAATGTTTGCAGCTCATTTTACCACCATTCAAAAACCCTTTTCCTCTGAGAGAGGAAAGAAAGTGTCACAGTAAGAATCTCTTGGAAGAAAAGCATTCTTTGTTTGTCAATAGGTGTGTCAAACAGGGCACAATGGTTAAAAGCAGTAAAGACTTACCTGGTGATGATTCTTTCATCCAAACTGTAGATTTTCTCTCAGATAGACTATCTCCCTAAAAGCATGCAGTGCTCAGGATCAGACAGTGTCCTTTGAATTGCCTGGTCCCTCAAATCACATCTGCTTGACTTGACTAAAAACCCTGTAACCTGTAGGTTACATCTACACAGCTACACGTGGGTCTGCTCCTGGGAGCAAATTCAGGTTCTGAGGCCAGGTGGTGTAAACTGTTCCTGGCTGCATTGCTGTGAGCTGCTTTAGGAGCAGTGGCTGCATCCACCCAACAGGGTGCTTGGCCCTGGTTCTCTTCTGTGCCCCTCGTGATGCCTCTCTAATTTTAAAATGCAATTATATTTTTGGGTGGAATTTTTTAATTCCAGTGTTCAACAATAATGACAAATGCCTGGCTCTTGAAATATTAATAAGCTTTGCTTAAGAACAAACCCTATTGGAAAGCCAAGTTTTCAGGTGTTAGTTCCGACTTCCCTTTTCACTGGTGCTATATTTATTTTTTTTTCCTCTTTGTTACCTGTGTAGAATTACCCAGCTTTCTAGGTTTTTCTTTAACCTCCCCAAAGCAGTGGGGACCTAGGGAGAATCAAGGCAGTGACTCAGGCATACTGAATGTGCTTTAGTTCGTGGGTATCTTTGCATGACACAAAACAAAGGAGGCTTCCTCAGTTTGAGTCTGGATGCAGCCTAACCACACTAAGGTGGTGCAGTGTCTGCCTCACCCTGGCAGTGCAGAAAGGTATTTCCACAGCCAGGCTGTTGTGCAGAGCCATGCAGAATCACCTACCTCCTAGGAATGCACTTGCTCAACAATATCTGTACTGCTTTATATTTTTCAGGTAAGACTGTTGAGGGTGCAGTGTGTTCTCTAGAATCATTACCACTGGCAAAGATA
This sequence comes from Corythornis vintsioides, assembly GCA_025447755.1. Taxonomy (NCBI): domain Eukaryota; kingdom Metazoa; phylum Chordata; class Aves; order Coraciiformes; family Alcedinidae; genus Corythornis; species Corythornis vintsioides. Next base: position 29,325 of record JAOEGS010009491.1, read on the forward strand.
CACAAGAAAGGAAGATCTTGGTGTGAGCTCTCAGATTCCAAGTAGACTTTGCATGGAGAGTTGTACAATATTTATAAAGTGAAGATGTTTGATCTAGAAATCATTGAGAAACAGCAAACACAGAACTCTGTCATGCCATATTTTTTTCAAAACAAAGCCATACTCCCTAGTGTAAAATATCCTAAAATATGCTTACAAGTGTTTTTATTCATATTACTGTTTACAAAATGAGAAATGTAGGAATGCAGGGTCTGTTCAGTTCACTAGAAAAGGAGAACACACTGAAGCTTCCTATGTAACAAAGAAGCAGTGCAGGATTTTTATTGGTTTCTTGCAAATGAAAAAACCAGAATTTTATTTTCTTAGTTGTGATGTAAATCAGGACTAATTCTCCTACTACCATGTCTAGCCATGAAAACCAAGAAAAGATGCCAGCCCTTTTGTATGCTGTAGGGGATATTAGAAAATGAATGCTCTTAGGAAAAATGTCAAGTGTAAAAATCTCCTTTACAAACCCCAAGCATTAACAAACAGGCTTAATTCTTCCTGCCTGTTCTAGCAGGTCAGAAGCTCTCAGGAAATGGACAGCCTGGAGTATCAGAGGGTCTCTAATAATTTTACAGAGGAAGATGAGTGAGCTTCCAGAAAGCCTTGAATTTACTGACCTTCTCTTCCAATTTGAGCTAATTCATTAGCTTCATAACAACCTTATGGCACTCTTTCAATAATTATTTTTTTTCCACATAGTTGAGTTCTGAATTAGTATTCAGCTCTCTGAAGAAAAGAGAATGTTATAAACACTCTTTCTAACAGATGAGCTGAAAATCACTTCTCCTGAGAGCTGAAATAGATCTGTGGGGAATTTTGTGATTCGTTTATGGATTTTTTTATAGGACCTTTCCTGTGTTTTTATTTTCCCTAGTGTTCAATCATAAGCAAGACTAATAATGCAATAGCACATGTGGTCACTGCTCTCCCATTGGGTTGGGTTTTTTTTTTTTTGCTTTCAAAAAAATGGTGTGCCGAATGTTATGCATGTGGGGTTTTTTGGTTCCCTAAGGGCAACTTACTGATACTATGATAGCTTCAATTTCCATGCTTATGCACACCTAAGTTTTCTAGAGTGACCACTTGTAGAGAAAGACATTCTCTATTTCACTTTGCCATTTTGCCAAGAGATGACATATTGCAGTCAGAGCTGGTGGAGTTCCACATGTTTCTAATGTCAAATGGGCACTCCAGTCATCAGAAGATGAACCACAGCTATCCTCTCCTTTGCTATAAAGCAATCATATGTTATGGCTATGGCATCTAAACTGTTTGTTGCTAGAACATCACTAAGGTTGTAAAGCTCTGGGAAAATCTGTTCACTTTAGATCTATCCACGTTTTCATACATCTAAGCTCTGCTGTTTATAGAAACTTTTAACTTCTTGAGATAATCTCAGTGAGTAACAGAGCATGCTGCCTGAGAAGGTTTTACTACCACCCTGTCTGGTGTAGGTGTGTGTAACACATGCAAGAACTAGAGATGCCTTCCTTATCTCCATGCTGCTAGGCTGGGAAAGGGCCCATGGAGGGGTTTGTTGCTGCAGTAAGCTTTTTTATGTGAAAAGCCCGACAGAAGAATCCTGTATTTACCTGAACTCCATGATCTGTTCTAAATTCAGCCTAGTCTGTTGTCTAAGGGCTATTCCATACCCGGTTTTGGACACCATTAGAGTCAGTATCATGGAATATGTCTGAAACTCTGTTGAAAATAATTCTGTCAAACTCCTTTTACTACTTTTGCCAGATTATGAACATTTTCAACACTATTCTCAAATCAGATTTATTCCAGAAGTGTTTAATTTGTAGTGGTGACATTATATCCAAATCAGCTAATGAATTCTGCTGGAGATTATTGTCTTCTTCACTTTAGAGCAGTATTACTTCAAAGTGGAGTAAGTACCTCAGTGTTTGGCCTATAAATCATCACTTTTCCTTCTGTCTTCAAGAAATAGTTTTATTTTCTTGGATATGTATCTCTGAAAAATACATTTGTGACTATACCTGATTTTTGCTCTGTAATGCCATTTGTGTGCGTGTGTGTTTGGCTGCTTGCATGGTTGTTATTAGTATGACACTGAATGTTCCTGTTGTGGCTTAAATGGGAGGGTTGGTATAACCAACACTCACATGTTTTCCTAGTGACACAATTCCTATATCATGTTGTGCTGGAAGGAGTTTGCACCTGCCATCAAGTGGCTCTTAGTTCACAAGGCTGGTGTAGGCATATTTAAAGCTGTCAGCTCTTCTTCACTGGAGATAACTGGAGGGAACCATGTGAAGGTCGAGTACTGCAATGGTAAGAAAGAGAAAGAAAAGCCACCACTCCAGGAATGGTGGTGCCCAGCAGTATGAAAGCAAGAGTGAGAATGGGAGAGGGGTGTCTTACACTGAGTACAAATAGGGTCTGAGAAATTGCCTGACAAATTGAATGTGTGGGAGGAAGAGAGGAGAAAAATAACAGAAAACTAGAGAAAAAGTTGTGAGCATATCCCTGAGGAAAAACAGCAAGGCAGAGCTTTTAGGAAACATAACACTCTGGAAAAGTAGGTTTGACAATTGTGAGTGAAGGGCTTGTATACTGTGATTTGTTTCTGCCTGCTCAGAGAAACTGAGCTTTGTTGATCCTTTGCAAAGAAACGAGGTTACATCAAAGCCTATAACCTGACTCTTACTAGACATTTCTTTTTTCTTTAAATTGAAATACTTCCACAAGTTCCCATTTCCTTACTGACTGCTTTGGTCAAAGTGGTTACAATATTTAACTCTTAAGGAAAAGTAGCAAAGTGACCTGGGGAGACTGTTCTTTCTCTTCGTAAAGCCCAGCAGCTTTCTGTGGGCATTGTGTGCGTGTGCTGGTAATTCACTGCAATGAGCAGGGCTTCTACAGTTGCTCAGTTGCAAGGTTTTGATAAACGAGGGTCAGGAGCTTGTGAGGATGTTTAAAAAGAGCAGTTTCTGCAGGTAACACTTCTCCGTATTTCAAACTTTTCTGGAATGTCTGAATTACTTGGCAATGAGCACAATGGATTTATCATGAGGCTTACATTAAATCACTTCTTTTTATATAGATACCACTTCTAAGCAATCAGATGCCTCTATTAATTGTACAGCTGTTCTCTAAAAGGAAAGCTATGCTATTTGATTTACCCCGGCAGTATTGAAACAATACTGATTGGGTTTTATTCTCAGTGTGTAATATATGGACTAAGGAGGGCAAAGAAGAGCAGAGATTTTTACTTTTTCTAATTATGAACCTCCTCTAACAACATGAGGAGGTTCAAAAGGTCAACCTGAATGTGAATGTTATTGAGTATGTTGAGAGGACTTGAAGAACTTGTGATAAAGAGAAAAATCATGAAGATCTAATCAATACAGTTAATGGAGCATTCAGCCTACTCTTCAGGAGGCAGCAGGAGCTCGATCCAGCTGACTAGATAGAGGTGTCCAAGTGCCAACTTAAGCAATATTTGTTAGCCCCATAGGGCTGACACAACTAACCAAAAAATGTCAGCTCTGGACATCTGTGTTAGGCAGTCAGGCTGAGATTCAGCTGAGCTGCTGCATTTTGTGTTGACCAGGATTTCCATTTTGTTCTTCATCAATAAGCATTTCTTACTATTGGAGATACCCTGTCTTGCTCTGCCTGTTCTCCATCTATGACTCCAAAAGGGGACAGGTCTCCTATAAGCTTCATGCCACATCTACCAGCCCCATGGAGGCATCTCAGCCTAAGCATATCCTATAGATTTATGCCTCCCTGCCTAGCCAACTGAACTGAATGTCAGTATGTCTTCATTTCAGCTGTATCCCACCTTAAGTATCTCATCTCATGCTCACAGTGGCAGATAAGGTGCCCCACACCACCACTGACAAAGGGCTAGTCTTGAAGTCCTCCATCTTGGCACGTGGCTTCCACAGGAGTGCTGTGGGTGGGTGAAAAGAGGGGCAGTTCAGTGTACCCTGTGACATTCCTGAAAGAAGGCAAAGCAGTGGGGGAGCTGATGCTCAAAATGGGCTCTCATTTCATTGTAGAGCTATTCTTCAAAAATAAATCTGTGCTCCCTGATTTGCTGGGGTGGCACTTTAGCAATACTGAGTAGATATTATTCCCAGTACATTGACTGAGCAGGGAAACATATTCTTATGGTTATATGATTTATTGCTTCTTTTTTTTTCTTTTTCTTTTTTTTTTTTTCTTTTTCTTTTTCTAATTTTTACTTTTTCTTTTCAATTATTTGAATCTTCTAACTTAAGTAAGTTTATGGTGTTATGATGGGAACTGAAGAAACATATGCTAAGCCATGGCCAACTCCTGTGATAAAAATTACTGATGAAAATTATGGTCATGACAGTGTGGGGCCAAGGACAGGTCTAGATTCTCACTCCATCTGTGCTAGAAGCTTGCACTGGCAGGAAAGGGAAAACATGCTCAGTAAGACTGCAGAGCTTCTACCCACAGGCCTTTCTTACAACTGTTGTAATTTTTTTCTACGTGGGTGATTTAAGACTGGCCTGACAAAAAAAGTCATGCTTTAAAAATTAAGGCAGTAAATAACACATGCATTACTGGAAGAGCAGGAATGTAGAGAGATAGCATATCATTTCTTGCAGCCATTTAGAAGGAAAGAAGCACAGTCCTAGACAAAAAAGGGTTAGAAAAAGTGATAGAAACCATTGTTATTAAAATACCATATCACTTTAATGGGCAAGCAACAGAAGAAGGGGAACAATATATGCTATTTCAAACCACACCAAGAAATCTGGCTGAAAGCAGGCTGACTTTGTTGAGAGCTGTTACTGATGTGGAGACACCACTCTTTGAAGCTGATTTTTCATTTTGGCATATTTATAGTTCAATCAAATATTCTTATTGATTTGAGGATGTGGTATTTTCCTTCGGAAAGGGATAATGAAAGAAGGTGTCTAGTAAACCCTCCAGAGATTTCAGCTGCCTGGATGCTGATTAAGGCTGACACTGCTGGAGCACTGCTTGTGTTGCTCTGCCTGGCTGCCCACTGTGGCATGCCTGTAAAGACAGGTTGTAGACCAATTAGCTAATTTTAATTGTGCTTATATTAATTTCAATTAGCCTATCAGTGCCAGAAAAGCTAAGACAGCTTTTTACTCTCATCTTAAAAATAAGTACATAGATGAATCAAAGAATGTCTCATGGAGGGTTGGTATTTGATTCAGTGTTTTGGAAAGGAGACAAAGCATCTGCCTTGCTGGTCATAGGCAAAGAGCTGGAATGAGCCTTTAATAGAACGAGACTTTAACAGAAACCAATTTTGTGGTCTCACAGTGATTTTGTTGTTGTTGTTCATCCCTTTACTTCCATTGCAAATAAAATAATGGGAATTTTGTATGTGATTTAAGAACCTGCATCTCCTTTTCAAAAGCCATCTCTGGCACACTAGAATGAAAGTAATAATGACTTTGGGTCCAGATGAGGCTGTCTTAGGCTGACATTCACCATCTCTGCACATCTGAAGGGTTTTAGTCTAAATCCCTACATGGACTTTGGAAGCTTTCCCTGCCTCCAGTGCTTTCATTCTGCATCCAGTGCCTTGCAAGTTGGATGCAGTGAAGCAGTCCCTGCATTTGGACTGCAGTTCTCAGCTTCTGGGTACAAGACTCTTTCTGGGCCAGTTCATGCTGTAACATGGACACTGCCAAAAAGTCAGTGGACAAAGTCTGCTTTCCTTTGTGGGGTGACAGGCGTGTGTGAAACTGAGGCAAATTAACTTTGGTGCTGTCGTAGTCTGTCTTCTTTAACATCTTATTCCACCAGTTATGGACTTATCCTGCATTTTGCATGTACCATTTATCTTTGGATATCTCATAGGGAATAATGTTGTTAATATCCTGTGGATGGAGAAAATCATGTTTAGATTAAGATCACTTAATACCATGCCCTTGTAGGTGAGGAATATCTAGTTCTTATTCTGCCCTAACTTCATGGACTCCCATGAAGTTAAGCCAGCAAAACTGTGATATTTATATCATTAATAGTGATCAAACAATTGAGCTTGTTTTGAGATACCTGAGTTATGCTAGTGATGAAATGTTGCAGTTTTTTCTATCCAAACTCTGAAACATAAATTGCAGCTTGAACCAAAAAAGAGCCTGTGACATTAGAAATGTACAAATGTCTCTTCACCTATGAAGGGAAAAAATGGGTAGCAGTTACTGATGCTTTTTGCATACAAAGCATCTGTTTATGCTGACACAGATTATTCTTCTCACTGATAAGTAAATAAATTAAAAATACATAATTTTCTGCCTGGGAGGAGATTCTGTTGCAAAGTACAGTAAATTAATTCACTTACGTGGACGTATTTCTTAAGTGTTTGTGAAATCCAGACCCCAAGTTTGAAATGATTCACAGAGGCACTAGAGGGTGTTTTGAAGACTGCTCTGTACCTGAACTTGACTCATCCTTAAGAGATGCTCTAACTTTGTCTTCAGAGTGCTGTTTAATCTGCTAAGCATAAAGTATTTTGCTCAACTGCTGATAAATCTCAATTATGATAATTTCATTTTCAGAAGGTTTCTTTCTTGGAATTTAGAACAACAAGGGCAAAATCCATTAAATAACCAAGATAGAAACTGCAGTGCAGAAGGATCTCCACACTAGCTGGAAAACATAAGCTGTCAGGGTCCCACATGGTCTGAAGATGATGTCCCCAGCCCCACGCTGCAGCAGACTTGGACTCAGTATAGCTCAGCCATGGGCAAATGAAACAGTTTTAAATAAAACAGGACTATTTTAATTTAGATGGGGATTGCCAGTAACCAAAGAAAATTTGATTTTTTTCTCCTGAGCCAGCAATACTGCTGTGTAATTTGTTCTGTGTCTGTTGTTGAAATGGGTTTGCTTAAACATTTCATTTATCTATGCTTATTTGTTTTAAAGCCTGTGCTAAACCCTGACCACTTGGAGAACTGGACAGTCAGTAAAAGTGGCTTTACTGAGTATGGGCAGTTATTTCACTCAATGGAATTTGTGAGGTTCTAATAAGCAAAGTTTCAACTGCTTGAGAATATAAATATTTCAGGGTGATTATTATAATAATAAGGTGTGAGGTAGGAGCCTGACATGCTCTAAAACACAGGGAAAAAGTGAGGAACAAGTTAATGATTCCAGAAGGAATCACTGAAGAGGGATCCAGTTCCCATATATTCTCTCCTTGTCCATGTAAGCAGAATTATGTGATGATGGAGTGAAGCTTGGACTGAGCTCCCAGCAGCATGAGCTGGGTCTGGATACTTTCCCTCAGAGAAGGGCAGACATATTCAGGACATGGCATCTCACAGAGAGGCAAGCTGCCATTTGGGCCAGTGTCCTGGGAGAGGGGCCAAGGACCACAGCTTGGTGAGAAGAGGGCCAGTGGGTTACCAACAAACCAGAGCTCTGACAGCACTGGGGCATCCGCTTTGGCTGAATATGCCCTGGAGATCCTGGACTGCTACTGAGCTCTGCAGATTTTTTTCAGCAAACAACCTTTTTGGGGTTGCTGCCTAATCCACAGAGTTAAAGCAACCTGGAAGAAAAGAGTAGGAAAAGTGAGGGCTTTTTCTGAGCCCTAGGGCCATAATTTGGATGTCAGCTCTATATTAGGTTTCTAATAGCTAAGATTTTCAAAGAAACAAATTAGAGCTACACCAAAGTGGTGGAGAGTTTTTTTCTTTTTCTCTTTTTTTTTTTTTTTTCTTTCTCAAAGCTTACTGCTGCTTTATTTATTTAGTCTCCTCTCTCCTTTCCACCTATCATTGTGTCAGGTTTAATAGGGCCTGAAAATAAGACGTTAGAAAACACTAGTGGAAAATCTGATCTGTGTGTGATTAGCCCTTGGCTACTTTACCTCCAAATTGAAATATATAAACAACATATAGATGTTACATGAGTGATTTGACCATGAATAGCTTCAGGTGCAGTAATGGGAAGCAGAGCTGGAAACAACCATATGGTCACAGACACAGCAAGCTTATCTTAAAAAAAAGCAACCCGTGCTTTGAAGTGTATTACGATGCAGTGGAAAAAAAAAAGGCTTAAAGCAACATTTAGAATATCACTCTGAAAAGGAAATGATAAACATTTCACATGCCTTGAGTAAAAAATGTAATTTCTGTAAACCATCTTTCACCTACTAATTTCCCATTCATTTCATTGTGTAGCATTAGTGGGAAAAAAATCCCACCAAAATAGCTTGAAGTCTAAAAGTCTAGTGATAAACTATTGATTTGGCTAAAGAAGTAATTATTCATATGACTTCTTTAAAAATAATATTTATTTAGAATGTCTCTTACTATTACATTGTTAACACAAACATAATGAAATAATAGGCTGGTAGTGGGGTAATGTATTTTTCACTGTCTTTTTATCTTTCTTAAAAAAACCCCAAAACTCCACATTCACTGTTGAGGATGAAATAGTATAATAAGGTTAATGAGTAAAGAAATAACACAAACCTGCTTTCATCACACTGAGCAGCTTGAAATCACAAAACAAACCAAACAGATGCTTTGGAAAGCAGCCGAGGAGTTGATCAGTAGAAGCTGATTATCTATTAATGAGAGGTTCTTAGTGGTGTACCCTGGTGTAGAAATCACTAGACTCCATTCAGGCAGCCATCAGCTGCAAATACCATCTATATGAATCACTTGATTGATGTACAAAATTCAGAACAGATTTTCCCCAGTGCCCTATGTGTTGTCATGCATTGATGCTCTCCTATATGTTTATGTTAATGAAACAGGATTTTTCAGTAAGTAAATATGTGTTGTGTTTAATTAATCTCACTGCTGGGCTCTGTGAGCAAATGCAGTCCCATCGTTCAGCAGCTCTATTGGGCTGCAGTTGGGTGTTTTCACCCCAGCTTTCCTTCCCGCTTCCCTCAGGCCCCTGACTAGATCAGAGCTGGGTTTGTCCCGTGCCAAGACATCATGAGCACCACCCAAAGGCTGCCAACACAGAGCCTGTCTCCAAAGGCTTGATCTTGCTCCATGAGTCTCCAGCAGAAGGTGAATTGGACTTCAGTCACTTCAGGCACAACCCTTTAGGTTCCTGGTCCAGCCCCACAAGCAACACAACTGCAGATAGGGACCTACTGGGGAGGGAATTGCACTGGCACTCAGCAAACTGCTCTGCTCCTGAACTCCTTTGGGGTTTACATGATGACTAGGGGAACTGTTTTTTTCACGGGTTTTTTTGCCCCATTCTGGGACTAAAGTCAAAGTGTTTTGAGACTGAATGGTTAAAAAAGTTTTGTAAAAGTATGTATGATGATTAAAGCAGGAGTGAGAGCTCCTGAATTCTTCTTCAAAGCCCTACATCTGGGCAGGACAATGCAGAAAGAATTATGAAAAGAATAAAAATCAGTCCTAAGATAGAAGCCTGAAAAATATTTCCTTCAGCTCTAACAAGGATCTTTTACCTGTTAAACAAAAAATAGGATTTAAAAATATAATATTATTATTTCATCTCAATGCATTTTTTCTGCCAGGTTGTTTTTGTCATTGTCGTAATTACTTTCCTGAGCAGAAACAGAGCAGTTGCAGATATGCTCTGAGGCACTCATGGTAAATCTTGGCATGATTTGTGCCTTTATTTATTGAAGAGCTGGCATTAATAGTTTACATCTCTTAGTGACTGCACACCCTTTACTGCAGCATCCGTTTGCAATTTAATGCTGCCATGTATCAAAGGTATTTGCATCTTTGGTATTTTATTAGCCACCAGCAGTGCTCATGCATTTTATTTAGATCATCCTATAACTTTTCCCTGCTGTTTGTGGATCTGTTCATAGGAAAGGTTCAGTGCACCAGTTCCTGTCCACACATTTCCAAGAGTGCAGGAGCTGCAAAGGCCACATCCAGTTCAGATCTCTCCTCCTCTTTCCACCTGATAAAATATTAAGAACCTTTCCTGGACTTTAGTTAGGAAGACAGCTAAGAAGACTTTGCTGAATATGATCTTTTATTTTGTGGCATCATTAATCAACCAAGAAATCAATTTAAAGGGAATGCTGGACTCTGTTTTGTCTGTTCTTTTTTTTTGAGGTTTGATACAGAGAGAGGCTCCGAATCGGGTTAATGGACGTTATTCATTAAGAGCTGCTCCTTATTCCATTGTCTCACTAACAGATAATCAAGTATTAAGGAAATTCTCCTAGCTTTTGGATAGTTATTTATTTATTTAAATGACAGAACCATTTTCAGCATAATCCAGGTCAGTGATACACAGCACATGACTGAGGGAAGCAGAAAAGCCACCTCCAGCCATGGCTGTGCCTACACTCTGTCAATATGTATGAGAACATTGGCTTTGTTTCTACAGACAGCAGACCTTTCCCCTAATAAATAAATGTGCTACTAACACATCCTCCTCTCATACTGCAAAAGTTCTGCTTCCATGGAAATGGAGAAAAACATCTCCAAAGGTTATATATTCTGTTTCTGGAAGTACAGTAAAAGCACCAAGTTTAAGATTGGCATCAGCTCAACTCACTTGTTGAGTTACTACCTTCCATCAGATTTGTAGGGACTTTGAAAGCTGCTTAGAGAGTGCTGAGCAGAGCTGGTGAAAATGTGTTGAATATTTACTTGCAATGTAGTTTTCAAATTGAATTCCTCAAATTGCCTTTTGCTGTGCTTTTCTAATCACCCAGTGGTCTTGTTTACAAACCTTCATGCAAATGGTGTATTGAAACATGGTTATTTATGAACAAAACAAATAACCCAACTCTTCCAGTTATTTCATATAAAATGGAATATTTTTGCACATACTGAAGCATTCAGTATTTCTAGGCTGTGAGTTGTCATGAGACTGGCTTACAAGTCTTAAGCCTGTGGTGATATTTTGTTTGAAAGATCATACAGTTAGTGTTTATTTTATCTGGTTTCAGAGCTCTGTAGTATTCACATTTCTAAGCTTTACCTGCACCCGTGTGTATTGCATGTATATCAGAAAGAGAGGCTCTTGTAGCCCTCTTGACTCCTGAGAGATGAAACTCTAAAGGTACCAAAAATAGTTTGTTCTTAATGAGGAAATCATTAAATTTGGCAATTTGTGAAACCTCATGAGATCTATAGCAAAACCTCCAATGATTTTTTTACGTAGTCCAGATTTTTCCCCATGTGAAATCAAATATTTAATGAAATTCTTCATTACAGTAAAAAAATATGGCAAAAATGGGGATAGCTCTGAATACATCCATATAGGTTTTTCATGCTGGATGGCAATAGTATCCATCCAGATCTGATATCTAGTTCTTCAGAATTCTTGGCTAACATCTAAGCTATGAAAGAGATGAAATCTTGCATTATTTTCTAACCCAGTCCTAAGCAGATTCTCAATCCAGATGATCTTCCACTAAGATTCTTGAATATAGAAACTGAACAGAGAAATAATAGTCTCATCTTCTAGTTTAGGCCTTAAGCAAAAGGATAACATCAGAGACACACTAAATAGTCATGCAGCTAGTAAGCTTTTTAGAAGCTGTGATTGAAATTCTGTCTCCACACATGCTGTATCTATGCTACAAATAAGGGAAAATTTCAACAGAATGCCCCAGACAGTTCAGAATTCTCAGGTGGCTCCCTCACAGTCTCCCCATCTCAGAAATGTTTCCTAACAATGAGTTTGAACATCATTGAATGTGAACCACTGTGAGAAATATTATCTTTCTAGGGGAAAAACCCCTCTACCCCTGTGGTGATGCTGGGCTAGAGTGGTGGGATCAGTCCTTAACAAACCCATTACCTTAAGAAAAAGAATTGTTTTCTGTTTTTGTGTGAACTTTCTGACTAAAATTTGTCTCATAAGGAATAAAAAAAGGTTGACTCTTGCTGCTGAAAAGCTTCAAGTGAATCAGAGTGATTTTTCCATTCCTCCAACATCTTTCTCTTATAACAGTGAAAGATCTTCAGCAAGGTCTTCATCTTTGCCTGTAAGGGATTTAGGGCAATTTAAGGCAGATCTTATAAATGCTGCTTCATACATGGGTGAAAGCAATACCTCTAGGAAAAGACAGAAATTCAGAACAGATTCCTCAATTTCTTACAAGTTTCTTTAAGTCAGTGTGGCACCTGAATGTAATTTTCCATGTGTGTAAAAACGTCATCATAAATAAATGAAGTGCATCTTGATGTGCATATACATTACAGGGGTCTGCTTGGTTTTGACCTGTCAGAGTCTGTAGAAAGGTGAAATGAAATTAACAAGCCCATAGTTGTGTCCTTTCCTGACAGGGACTTGCCAGTCAGAAGAGTTCAAACTCTACTTTTGTTCAGTATGCATTTACTTGAATTCTGTATATACAATCATAAACACATATATATACAGTCCAAAGTTCTGTGTGTTTAGGTTGGGCCTTGAAGAATTCTTTTATGTCTAAGTGCTCTTTCATTTGCAGCAGCATGAGTCACCAAAAAAAACAAACAAAAACCAACAACAAAACCAAAAAAAGGAGCAAGCAATTTGTGTGCCTTTACTCTCTGTGTTCATATTGGTCAGGAAAGGTAAAAAGTTTATTTGCAAGAACTACCTTTCTTGAAAGAGGGAGAGAGAAACCTGTTGAAAGCAGCAGAGCAGTTCCTGAGTGGTGCGGCCTCTGCACTCAGAGTTTGCATCTTAGAGAAGTGAATAATGAAACCTCCAGAACTTAACACTGGGAGGGACATTCTCATAGGTGTCATGGGTATCCACAGGACATGAATTTGGATCTTTGGAGTGCTGGTCTAGCATCTGCACCACAAAACTGATGGAGAGAAGAACTTTCCTGCTCTGATTCAAGGAGAGACATGTGCCAGACCGGCCCTGTTAAGGGCTGCGGGCAACTCTGGAGGCCCCTGGCAGCTTACAGGATCGTGCCTACAGGCAGGTGCAAAGACAGCACAAGATTAAACATCAAAGTCTAAATTGCTTTACTTTTCTTTAGCAGGAAGATAATACAATTGCTTTTGATCCTTAAGTTTTAAAGGCAGTTGTGAAGCTTTAAAAAAAAGAATCTGAGATGATGGCCTTCTGAATCGCTTTATTTTGATGGAAAGAATTACTCTCTTAAATTCACAGCCCTCACTGAACCATTCTCCTAGACTTGCCATAAAAGGTGTAATATAATGATCTTAATTTTTAGTCTTCCTTTAAGTGGTTTTTCATCTGATAGAGAAGCCACCATTTTTTTAAGAGCATCATGAGAAAAAATAATCTCATTCAGACTGTCATTATAGGGCAGTCCCAGGTGATCAAGGCAAATAGATGTTGGAGGTGGCTAAGGCACAGCCTGGATCATGCTGTTGCCTGCATCTATCTTTGCAGGGAACAGGTCATTAGATTTGTGAGTCAAGGCAGGGTCTGTGAGCATGGATGTGTGCACATCTGTGAGCAAGGGACTGGAACATACAGAGAATAGTTAATATCCTCCTCCATATAACAGGCAGCTGTGAGCATCCTCTTGTGTATTGTAGAAACTATATCAAAAGGAACATTCTCTGCCTTGGTCTCTTGCACACTGGCCTGTCTCCACTCTGATGTTGCTGCTATTCCTGACCCAAAGTCCAGAAGTATGAAGAAAACTAGGCCCACTTTTTGACTCAAAACAGATAAAGATTGGCAGAATTGGAGGAATTTTCTGATAAAAAAAAATCTTCTAATCATACTGGTGAAATCAAAACTGTTTCATTTGGAGAGGTCAGAACTATTCTAGAAAAATTGTGTGTGTTTCAGATGGCTTAAATCTTATTTGTCTGTATGATATTGCAATTTGAATGATGAAAATAGTTTATTTTAAAATTTAAATTCACTGTAATAATTTTGAAACTTTAACAAAGAGTAGTTAAGGTGAAATCAAATGTTTAAACTAAACACAACCAAACTATTTTGGAACAAGTGGGCTTTTAGTTTATTTGAAATTTTGATCTGTGTAGTAATCTGGAGAGATGAATGTGTACAAAAAGAACTTAAAACCCAGGAGAAGTGTTTTTATTCCAACTCTATGAATGTGTTTCTGAATATTCCTTGCTTAGCTTTTTTTTTATTCTGGTGAGTTCATTTCATCTAAACCCATCCTGATTATAATGCAGATGGTACACAACTGGGATACATCTCTCACTGTCTCTTTCCCCGTCTTTAACCTTTGTGACCCTTTTATCTTTTTTTGCTGGTCTCTTTCTTCATATTTAGTATGATCACATCAACCAGGAAACTGTCTGACAGTGTCAAACTCAATTTTATTAAAGGTTCTTTTTCATCACAGAGAGCTGGAATGCCTGTGGTGCAGCTCCAGATTTCCCCAAACATTGCTCACCTGCTTTCAGTGATGCCAGACTCTGTTTTTGAGGCTGTACTGTAGAAAGCCAAATGTTGGCTTGGCAGTGATGTTATAATAGGAAACTGCAGAAGTTATGGATTCTTTTTACTCAACCCACCATAACATACTTCATGGGATGCTGAGAAACAAACTAAAAGGGAATGTCAAGCTAAAATATTTGTAATTATAATATATACCTTTTGTGGGATGTTGGACTTTTAACCTTGATTCCTCTGATTGCTCACACAGAGATGAGCTCCATCAGGCCTGGGTTTCATGAACTGGTTCTGTTTTATTCAGAACTTTTCTTGCCTGCCTCCCTACCAGCTCACAGACACAGATATGGGTAAAACCCCTTTCAGTTAAGGTTGGGAATGTGGTGTGGGTGTTTGGATTAGAGATAATGACTAGGTTGCCTTTATAATCAGTGCAGAGAAATGAGTGCCTCTGGTGCATGAGTCATCCCAAGATAAACACCTGAAGCAGAATAATTGCACTTTGGATGTGCCTGTTTCTCTTCATTGACTGTAGAGAGAAGTTAGGTGACAAGATGCTCTAAAAGTAGACTGAGTATTGCTGAAGAAGTCTCCCAGCATTGCAGTGAAGATGCCTGTTTCTCCTGGTGTGGCTTTGGCAATACTCCAGACGTGGATTCATGGTTCACATCCCATGGTGCAGTCTGTAGGGAGGTCTTCACAATAGTCTTGCATCAGGAATTATCACAGCATGGTATTTCCAGGAGAGGTTGCAGTAATTTCCCTGGCCAGAGTGGATGTATCTCCTGTGCAGGCTGACTAGGTTAGAAACCTAACCTGAACACTGTAGTATTAGTGCTTTGAATCTTAAGTCATTGATGTTAATACCTTTTTTTTTTTCTTGGTAAAGCTTATTATCAGAAAAGTTGTAGGAGTTTGAAGCCTAAGTTGGAGTTAAAAGCTTCACTTAACGTTGTGATATTAAAAAATCGAAACATAAAATGTGTGGGTATATGCATGTACACATAAACACAAATCCTAAAGAAAATGGTTTATTTAGCATAGTCATTTCTAGAGCTGAACTAGAGCATGATGCCTGAGGAAATCTATAGTCACAGGTTGTATTATCTGAAGATACTTTTGCACTGAAGGCTCATTTGTTATAAGATTTAATATAAAAGAATGGATATTTGTTTAAAGTCAAGTCAGGACCAGAACTTATCTCCCAGGGGATATATGTAATTTTTGTGATAACTAGGAAAGACTTGCTTCCCCTGGAGTGAACTCTGCTGGATTTAGTGCTGCATTAGTACGCTGAGCATCTGAGCTATCCTTATTGGTAATTTAGCTTCTCTTCAGCAGAGAACTAGGGTGTTTCTTTTCTTAAGCTTGCACATAGCCACAGAGAATTATTTCAATGTAAGTACTCAAGAAATCAAGGAAATGATTTCTGCTTATTTCACAGATCTAATGTTTCTGTTTTTAGAGGAATAGCTTTTTCTGAAAATTGGATTTTAAGACCACAATAATAATTTTTGTTTCTACCCATGGATCTCAAAATATTATATAAATATGAGTACTAATGGATTTAGTATTAGGAAAGTGTAGCTGCTCATCAAAATTAATTTTCTGAGAAGAAATCAAGTCATTTATCTTTGGATTAAACCTGTGAATGTATAGAAGGCCTCTTATGTGCTTAATATTCTGTATACCTCAAATTACTTTCATGATACTATTTCCTGTACTGTAGCCACAAGCTATGAACAGCTTTCAAGTTGCAGTTTTCACTCTAGTTCAATAATTCACCATGAATGTTCACTTCAAGAAGTGGTTGGTTGATGCAGTTTAAAGATAGATCTCTCACTACAGATTTTGCATCTCTGCCTTGGAGAAAGGCTTTTCATGGAGCTCTCCTGTAGTCCTGGTGAGTCCTTCACTGAGGAGAGCCAATGGGGCAAGACCCATTGCTTCCTCCTGCACTGCTGCTACCCAGAGCTTGGTACTGGGGCTAAGATTGTTCAGTACATTCATTAGTGGTGCGTTGGTGTGACAGAGAGCAGCGTAAGTAAGCTGCTGGGTGGTAAACTGGGGAAGCAACCTGCAGCTGAAGTCAGGGTTGCATGAAGCATGGGGCTGGCCCCGTTGATGTGCAGGACTTCCATCCGACCTCACTCATTCACTGACTTTCCTCCTGCACTGAACTGGGACAGTGTTGCACTGTGGTATTATCAGCTTCACTTGGACAGCAAAGCCCCTGTGGGACAGTCTCTTATAATTTGCTCCCTTCTGTATCCCCAAACAGCTGGGCTTCATGCCTTTCAGTGGATTCTTTCTTTTTAATCCACAGACACTAAAGTCTTCACAGCACCTCAACAGGACAGGTCTGCCTACCCATTCACATCTCATTCTATAGCTGGTGGTATTCATCCCCTGCTTCTGCATTGGTGTAGAGGAAGACAGGCTTTGAATTTAGATTGGCTGAGTAGTTCAATGTTGGAGCACTCCTGATGAGCTGGCCCTGATGGAGGCCTAAGTAATGATGGTAAGATAGTGATAAAAAGCCAGCTGGATAACTTGATACACTGCAGCCACTGAGATAAACCATATGTGATACCATCAAAACCTGAGTGATGTTCTTTGGAAGGAGAGAGGTAGGAGACAGACAGATCACCCTATCTGACTGTCAAAGAGCTGTGCCATGCATCTAAATGCAAGGTGACTAGCTGATGGATGGAGTCTGGATTGAAATTTCAGACTTAATACCTAAAGCATTCATTTGAAGGGGATGGGGGGAAGGAAGTGGGAGAGGGATTTGACTCCAAAACCTGAAATTTCTTACCTGTGTTGCAAAAGGTGCAATAAAATTCTAAATCTCAGCTTTGTCTTAAAGTTATTGGTGTCATGGGCTTAAAAAAACAGAGACAACCTTCTGGTGACCTTTCCTTTGCTGCTCTGTTGCTTCAGAGATAAAGGGTGATTAGCAGCCACCTGAAAAACATATGCAAGGAAGGTGGCATAAAGAGTCTATTTAACATCATTGTGTAGCAGCAGGGGAGAGAGCTGCAGCTGCAAATGAACCTGTTCTTTGCTCGAGTGAAAGTTTTTGGCACAAAGATCAATACAGTGAGACCACAAATGAGTTGCAGTTATGCTAATATAATATGGGGGGATTCATGCGAATTTTTCTTGTTTAAAACTAGGATTTGGAACCTAATGTTTACAAACTTCTTCCTGAATAAGATGCCTAGTTTACCACTAAACCCTGGTATTAGAGGCATTTTAGAGACAGAAAGCAGACATTTATGTCTAGGTTCTTGTTTCAGTGTGGAGTGGTATCATTGTGTGAAGAGCTGCCTGAAGGCAGGAATCTCTGTGCAGTGATGGCTGGAGCAAACTAACGTTTTATTGTGTCCAAGCCACTGAAAAGATGCAGCAGTGGCAAGACCAACAGGGATGATTGGAGAAGGCTGTTTAGTTTATAGGGAAAATTTTGTGGTGTAGCAGCCCATAGTGATGGAGCCTGGATGTAGGCTTGGGGACTCTATTCACCTGGATGTCCTGGTAAAGCACAATAGACTGGATGGGGCTTTTCACCTGCATATCAGTCGGAGGGAGAGTTTCCTGTGCACACTCTTCCTGACAAAGACAACTACCTGTGTTATTGTCTTCCGTTCATTTTCATCAGGACAACAACCCTTGTAGCTTTTCATTCCTGTCTGTTTTGAAGACTAAACCATGAAAGAAGAGGCCTCTCCAAACCCTGTAGTTCGAGGCTCATCATTGTCAAAATGCAGACATATTATTGCCATGGTTCTGAATTTTTTAAGCACTGCAATCTAGTGCAAGTACAGCCAGAAAGCAGTGCAGACATCAATGCTATCAAATGAATTGGCCAACGTACATTTCTGTGTATACCTGAGTGATCCCCAACTCTGATATCAAATGGGGAGCCTGGCATGCAAGTAAAATTTTTCAGCTGAATTCTGGTTTTTGGTTTTGATACAGCTGAAATATCTACAGAAACTGCCATCTCCCTCTATTTTGATATTCCTGTTTAAACTCCAGCTTGAAACCAAGCTCAGAGATTACTATAGACAATATCACTTAACTATGCATTTCCCCCCATGATTTAAACAGTTGGTTCAAATTTAAACAAGTGTGTCATTTAATTAAATTCCTTCCTTGTCATTTCCAGAAATAGTTACCCCAAAACAAAATCTGTTTGGTTTTGTCTGTAGTACAGGTTAAAATTTGCACCTTCTGTAAGATTTTAATGTTCCTTCTGCTACCTGGAGGTCTAGTTTAACACCACTGGCTTTTCAAATGTCATGCTCAAAATATGCTTTAACTTTCTAATGATGAGCGACTACTGCTGGAGGGGAGCCATCAGTGGAGCAGTAACCATAGGTTTGCCTTAGCCAATTAACACACTCCTATACTCAGCACTTCCACCCCCAAGAATATGGTGATCATTTTCACTAGCCTGTGCCTCACATATGAGCCTGTCAGAATTTATTTCCCATATTTCAAGTCTGTAAATGGTCTGAAGAGTATTGTACCACTAGAATCATCCCTAGAACTAAAATGAGTTCACTGAAGTGCAGTCACAATAGGCAAATACCATACAAGGAAATGCTCGTGTTAACCTTTTGAGTGGCCAGGGAGCTGTCTAAAGACATAGGCCAGGGTACATCATTTCATGGGCAGGTCAGACAAAAACAGGTAATTATGAGAATGTGATGACTGAATACTGAACTCTTGTAGAAAAAAAAAAAAAAAAAGATCATAACACAAACAGAAAATGCTTCAAATGTTTTCTGCAAATTCAGAAAATCCACGGGTCAAGTGGATTTCTTGTTCATCTTACAGAATCTTAGCTTTAATTATAATGAAGCTGATGACCTTTGTGATGTCCCAGTAGTCTCCAAAACTAGCTTCAGAGATGCTGAAAGAATAATAAATGAGAACTTCCCCTTGCTTTCCTCAGCATTGATTCTAAGGCCCAGGTATCTGACCAGCATTTACTTTACAACCACAGTGTTAACTGCCCCTGCCCTTTTGCATGTTACAGGTAGCAAACTTGTTCTTTTGCTCCATAGAGGCTAAAGTTTGAAAAAAAAAAAAATAAATCCCAAAGCTGCATCAATGCTGCATCTTTTGAATATCCTAAAACAGCTGTAAAGGCCAGAGAGTGTACAGACATAGTTTCTTATGTTAGAAAATTCCTAAGGTTTTAATGTGTCAGCAACACTATGAGAAAGGTAAGGAGGAACTTTTTTTTCAGTTTGAAGTGAATACTTAGATCCAAAAAGGTGTCATGTTGTTGAATTCAAGTTGAAACCAGTTGTACTTAAGAGCCTGAATATAACTGAAAGCTTGGAGCAGAAAGACTTGTGTACAGAAGCCTGCAGAAGAATACAGGTGCTCCAACTGTGTCTCCCAAGAGACACTTCACACCTAATTGATTTCTCTTTTACTTCTGGTAGTAGTAGCAGAAAATTGTGCTTAGTGTGGTCAGTTTTCAAAATGCTTGCTTGACTAAAATTAATTAGATATCACAGCATCCTCAGAATAACTTACTGTTCTCTGTTTATTAGCTAGTAAACCGAAAGGAGGGACTGAAATTACTTTGCCAAAGCCACACATCAAGTCAAGATTAGAACTTGTATTTCCACATTCTCAATTTTCTGCTGTAACAGTCTGATTATACTGCTGGTAGTTTATCACCTTGCCAATGCAGTATTGCTCCCCTAGGTCTCCTTCTTCCTAATAGTGGTTAACTTTCAGACCATGTTAAATGCTCACTGGAAATGTGGATGAGAGGGATTGGCCCAAGCTGTTTCTCTGACTTTTTTTACAGAGTTTTTAAAGCTAACATAAATTTTTTATTCTGTGGATGCCTAGAGCTAAGCACCATTATACACCCAAATTAAGGTAGACCTGAATTCTTCAGAGTTGCTAAGTACCATAAAGCTTAATTAAATCAACAGAGATTTGTTGGTGAACATCTCTGAAATTCAAGAAACTTTTATTTAGCTGTCTGAAGGTGGGCACTTAAATCTAAAACTCATGACCTGACTTTTAAGTGGTAAGACTCATTATCAAGTGAGAAAATAGTTTTCTATACTGTATGTTTCAGAGTAGTGTTGGGAGATTTTCTTTTTTTTTCAAAGAAGAAAAGACAGATTTCCAATATGTAGTGTCACATTCTTAAATCTAGTGAACTAAAATAAATGTGCTGTTTTTCCCGAGATTAATTCAGTTTGTCCCTAGACTTGGTAGGCAATACAAGATGCCTGTTCTTATGAGAACAAGGAATGTATCTGAAGAGAATTCTTCTAGACTCAATGAGGCCATTTGTTAACGCTCTCCCCAGAAAGCTGCTGCCATCTCTGTCAGTTCTGGGGGCTTTCTGGGTTGGTCACTCCTAGTGCAGCAATTCAGTAGAAAGGAAGGAAAATGTTGAAGGTAATGGAAGTTCAAATACACAATCAGAGTTTCTATGTGCTAACGAAGGAGAAAGATGATGCTAAATTAAAAGAAAATTTAAAAGGGATTATTTGGGGATAAACAGAAGGTTTCTTCCCTTCATCTGCTTAGGGAATCTGAGAACTAGCAGCTGCTAACTTGTCCTTCCTCTGAGCTACGTAAGGTCAGCTGTGCTTAAGAGAGATCAAAGCAGTGGTTAGACCTCTCCTCTGTGCCTCAGCTCAGTGAGTTTCCCAGCCTGGGTTGCTGGTGGCCCCACCAGCCCATGCTCCAGGGGCTGCTGTGTGTGTGGAGGCAGCAGGCAGCATGAGCCACAGCCCTGATGACCTGAAACCAGGCCCAGGGGCTGCCAGGCCAATTTCACAGTGTCAGAATGGGGTTTTGTCAAAGACAATGCAGATCTGGATAAAACCTTCTCAATTTCACTGTGGTACCTGGCCAAAGAGAGCCCAGCAGAGCATATGGACTCACTGTGGTGTGTTTACTGGTGCAGGCAGCACTTCCTTCATTGGTGCAGCCTTGGCATGGGCAAGGGCAGGGGAGATGCTGTCCATCAAAGCTGTTCATCACCCCCTCACAAGCAGCATAACAACCATAACCACAGCTATAAGCAGAGCCTATGAAGCAGCTCTGTCATTACAGTGACTTAGTGGTCCTGTGCAAGGTGAATGCAAACAGCTGTGTGCACACAGCAATACACCCCCTGCCTGCAAGGGGAGGCAGGAGGAGGTGCTGCATGGCAGCAGGTTGTGGCTGCCCCAAGGATTTTCAGAGCCTGATTTTTTCAGAGCTTCTTCCTGCCCAGGATAACAGTGAGTGAGCTCTTTGCACCCTCCCTTACAGAAAGTACTTATTTCTCATCATTTTTGAAATACTGGGAAAAAGATAATCTAATTAGCTAAAGTTGCCTTCCTCTGCCCTGTGTTTTAAATTATCTTACACACAGGGAATTTTGCTGTTTTCCCAAACCTTGTTAATACAGTCTGATTACATATGAAACCAGCAAATTTAGTGCTTAGATAAACCAGTATTTTAAATGAAATCACATCAGTATCTGTGCAGCCCCTTCAGGCTTATTTGCTGTCATAACTAAATAGATGTGGCTGGATGTTGCAGGCAAATGAACATCCAGGTTATACTCCACATCCAAGGTCTCCTTCTGAGGGGTCTCCTTATTCAATGAGGCATCAGAATTAGATGCTTGACTTATGGCCTATCAAAATGTGTCAGGGCAAGTTTTGAACTGACCTAAATCAGCACAGATCCATGTTACCCACGGACCATGGACCAAAGCAGATGCCAACAAGGGGAGAATCTGTCCCACTGTTTTTTCAGGTCTTGCTATAAGTTGCTTATGAAAGAGCTTCTAGCCAAGAATTATTAATAGGAATTAGAAAATAACTTTGAGCATAAAATAAAATGGACAGAATAGAAATGTCTCTGCATTTGCTCAGCGAATACAAAGTAGAATTCATAATTTCTGAGGGAAATTTGTTTTAGAAGCAAGTATCTGCCAGAGCAGATACTGTCACTAGCAGTAGCAATATCATTGCCCCACTCCCAGTAGCTGGATGGTCAGGGCCTTCTTTTAGGGTCTGGGAGGTGTGGATTCAATTCTGAATACACTGAGTACTGTTGGAATTTACAGGGGCCCTTTGGCTGCAAACCAGTCCAGATGCATTACTGCCCCAGCACTGTCTCCCTGTGAAGTGACCAGTTGGAGAAGGCAACAGCTGGACAGGTTCCCCTGTGGCCCATGAATAACCTATGGACTGGTTTCAGTGCTGGGCTGACATGGCTGGGTGTGTTACAGTGAACTTACAGGAAAAATGTGAACCTACACATTTTTTTTTAATGTTATTTTTATTTTTTTCTGGAATGCTGGGGCATTGTTTAAAATGATAAGAATTGTCTGTTACTTTGTCAGAGTGTTTGGCATCTCCAACTGCAGCAGCTGGCTCCCAGGCTTTGGGCACCAATGGACTTTTCCAAAGTGCCCAGTTTCTACTAAAGTCTAGTTCATCTGTTCTTGGTATTGGCTTCTCTGTCCAACCTGCCCTTCACTGCCATTGTAGCACTATTTCCAGATTGTTATAATTCTAAAAATCAAACCCTACTTTTCTTAAAGTTAGCTACAATAACTTGGTTCAGAGTCTTCACCAAGGGAACAGAACAAATTGAATGAGCAGGTTTATCATTTACAAACTAACAGCTCTGTCCTCTGACTGTCACTTCACTGAAATGAATCAATGATTTTTGACTTAAACCAACACAAATATTTCATTTTTAAGCCAACCACATTTATTCTGTGTATTTAAACACCAAGCACACATAGTCCTGAAGCCAATGGCATGTTCTGCTTATTGTGAATTCTAGTGTGCAGAGAAAAAACAAAACAAACTGATCTCGAGCTTAGAAAATTGAACCACTGAAAAAACAAATTCTTTCATGAAGGGCTATCTAATCTCTCAAGAAATAAATTCTATATCTCTTCATTCTGCATTTGTGTCCATGTCTAGTGCTTGTGTCATTTATAAGGTGAGCTATTTCTGTACATGGCTAGACTTTATTCCTTTGTTTCTGATGTCTTATTACAAGGTGCCAGTTAAAATTCTCTTAAAAATCAGAAACTCATCCCATAGGTGACCTTTCTTTATATTCAGTAACAAAGACACCTGCCGTTTGACCTTGTCATCTAGACATTTGTAGCTGTCAGCTTGGGATTCCAAAGAGGTTTTCATTTTCTTTGAAGCACTGCCCTTCTCACTTCAGCCTTGGGAGGTCAGCACAGGCTGTTGACACCTTCACACTCGCTGTGGATCAAAATGGACATCTTTTTTTTTTTTTTGCAAATGAAATACTGAATCAAATACTGCAGCCATCTCAGGAAATTCTGCTTCCTTGGGAGAAAATCTACTGATCTTTCTAAAAGCAGAGAGACGAATCCTCTTCTTGAGTAAATCAAGAGATTGCTCAACAGGAGTTACTCAATGGAATTTTCTAGCTTGCATTATGCAGGTCAGACTAGGATGGTTTAATAGGCTTTTTTTTCACCTGAAAACTAATGTCTCTATCAGCCCTTTCAGTAGAATCACCTGAAATTAGATCAGCTGAGGCTCCGACACATTTTTTTCTTTCATCCTTTTTTTCTGTGGCAGGAGTGCTTTCTATGCCTGTAACTCCATTTAGTAACATTTTTTTTTCCTCTTGGAGGAAAAAAGAATGCCTGCCACACTCAGCTACCTTAAGTTTAATTATTAGCAAGTTTTTGAAAGGGAAAAGGTAGATGAAAAGGAAAGATAAATTAAAAGGGGACAGATTAATCTCGTATTGGCTCTCATGAATGCACACAGTATGCCTAATACCTTCTGGAAACTCTCATGGTATATGCAGCTCAGTATTTTGCACATATTTTGTCTCAGCATTTCTTTTACTTATCATATTATTCTGTTCTCAGTTACAAAACTGTGTGATCTCAAAAAGGTTTATAATAGGATGTTTAGATTTATTTTTAACATGCTTAAATATTTCAAGTGCAAGAAGAATTCTGAATCAAGTGGTGGCTACACTAACAAAGTCATGCACAAAACAGTTGAAAATTAATGCTTCGTTTTGTAGATTTCCAAAGAGAAACACACACGCATAAAATATAAAAATATTGTAATAAAATTGAAGTCAACTTTTAAAAATATAATTTACATTTA
>JAOEGS010009491.1:55257-82684 GCA_025447755.1 Corythornis vintsioides
TGGTACCAAAAACATCATCTGGTATGAATAAATTCTCTGAGTATACATATTGGCATGCAGACTTAAGTTTTCTTATTAGAATGCATGGGGCTTCTTTCTTTTTGGGGCTAAAATAGAAATGTAAATATTTGCATCATAAATCCCAGCACTGTAAATGCAAACTTACTTTTCTTTTAAATCATATGAATGTGTAGGATGTCACACCTTATTCCCAGGTCTTCTTTTTAATTTTTTGACTGTGCTGAGTATTCCAGCCTTGTGAGTTAAACTTAAGCAGATACACAATAACTGATTTCTCACTGGTGATCAACTGTGTTGGTTATTCAGTCACAACAGCAACTGCCCAAAGGAGGGAAGCTTAAACCACAATTGTTCTTCTATTTTGTTTTGATTTTTACTTCATCCAGCTCCTAGTCTTTTCTTAAGAATTATATCCCCTCTGGCCTGAAAATCTATTCTTCATGTCCTCTGTTTTGAATATTGCAGGTGCCTTGAAAATAGATTAGTTTAAGGAGAAATAAAAAAACCCAAACAAAACAAACCTCCAAAATCACTGATAGCATAGTTAAGCATCTCTTGCTATTTTACCTCAGAGGGCCTTTTAAATTTTTTATAAGCTTACTGCTGTTCCTAGTATTTTGGACTATAGTGCCATTAGTAAAGAGAAAAGCCATTTGGCATTAAAGGAATGTAAGGAAAAAACAAACATAAAATAGCCTTTTTATGAAATAACCATAAAGTTTTCCAGCTTAATTCTGGAAAATAATTCGCAAACCCATTTTTCTTGCTCCTTAAAGAATGTAAGTGGAAATTTTCTGTGTGTGTGTGTGCCCACTGAATTCTGAATGTATATAAATGTATACACATTTTTTATGTGTAACTCTTCATTTGCCAACTTGTCTCTGTGTTGCAGCACTGAGATAGTATTTGATTCTAGATAGATAGCATTGAAAAAAAAAATCTCATTTTACTTACAACTCAACTACAAACATCTGTTGTGAATAATGACCATAATCTAGGGCTTCTCATGACGTGAATGAACAGTTTGCTATTCATATGATAATGATTCATTTGCAGATAGTTCTTTGCATCCCTGATGATCCACCATCCTATCAGTAGCACAAGTTTGTCATTTCAAAGATGGCTGCTATAAAAATATGGATGTGTATTTATGTAAATGAGCCAAGATTATATGTTTTTAGGAACCCACAAAGGAGAACATTTATTCTTTTGCATGGAGGAAGGACTTAGGCATGCCTGTTGTGACCAAGAATCTGACCATGATGTGCAAATGTAGAACAAAGACCTGTTATTTACCCCAAAACACTTGAAATTTAAGGACAGCCCTCAGAGTCCTCACCAGCTTCCCTGTGGAAGTGGAAAACTTACTCCTGATACATGGATATCTTGATATAAAATGGGAGTTTATTGTCTTCCTCTGTGAATTCTAAGAGATACAAACACACTATCTAAGAACAATTATTTTATTATTTTTTATTGTAATTTGAGGAATTTCAGAACACTTTATCTTGTTCAAGTCATTCTCTTCCTTCTGAATACACTGATTTACCTAATATATCCTGCTGCCAGCACACTAAGCCACTTAACTTAAAGGATATTTAGACATGAGATATAACTTGAAGTTAGAAACTTCAGCTCTGACACTGAAGTAACCTTGGAAAGCCACCTTACCCATCAGTTTTTCACTCATCTTTTGTCTTTACATAGCAAGGTTTTTGATTTCATAGCGTGTGAAAATAGTAGGCAAAACTGCTAGCTCAGTTCAACCTTTGTCTTGGATCAAAAATACCCATTAACATTCCACTTACTACTAATACAACAGGCAGTGAAAACTCTGTGCCAATACTGAGGCCAGGTCCTTCACAATGGTCTGGATATTTGTCTAGTGACAGCAACATTAGAGCAGCACAGGCATATCTAGAAATTCAAGGTATCTTGAATTTCAAGAGTGCTATCATCTGCCCTTGACAGTCATTTGAATCTAACTCATGTTTCATTTCTTGTTTCCCTTTGGTCTGCGTCCAAAAGACTGCTCTGCATCTGAGTCTACACAGTACATGCCAGGGTAGTGATGAACTTTGATCCATCAAAGAGATTTGTGAAGGGCTCTGGGTTTGCCAGCCCAAGTGACACCAGTATTCCACTGGAACCCTTGAACTCAGTCATCATGCCCGTGTCATGTATTTGGGCTGTTGTGTGGGGTTGGTATCCACAACAGTTATTTCCTCACAGCTGGTATCTTCCAGTGAGCTGAAAATGCTGCTTCATTTATGATCACTGATGGCATCTTTCTTTGTCTGCAAAGCCTCCTGGGTTTTAGTACTGGTTTTATTTTGTTGTTGAAACATATTTTGCTCCCACCTCCCTCACACTGACTATGTAAAGAGGCACATCTGCTTTTGTTTATGATGGCATTCGTGTCAGCTGTGCTTTGCTGTACGTTTTCTTTCCTTGGCTACCTCCCAGCCTTCGTGTTCACAAAGGAGAGATGAACAGAACCTGATCTGCACTGAGCCAATTACCACCCTGTCTGGGGGGCTCAGTCAGCAGTTCAGCTGTAGTACATGGAGCACTGTATAATCCTCAAAAATGTCACCTATTCCTTCTCCAGAAGAAATTGCAGTACAATGAGTAAGCTTTCAGCAGGCACCAGAACGTTCTGAAGTAATTTTCTTGCCTGACTTTTCCCAGTTCCTGTCATGAGTAAAAGGAGCTGCCTGTCAGTGAAATCAACTCAGTGCCTGTCCAAAGCAGGATTGTATTACCTTTACATTGGGGTAATTTCTGGTCCACAGGAAACAAACATCAAGTGCTACATCACTTGGGGTCATATTTATCTGCTGAACTTCATCACCACAAGAAGAAGACTCTACAGCCTCCCTGGCCAGCCTGAAGTTGTGTCACTGTTCCAGTGTACTCATCCCAAACCTGCTTCTTCCAGGTAAATGGGGATGAGACTTGATTGGTTTTCAGAAAAAAACATGTTCCATGACCTGGACTTTGCTGCAGGAAGGGGAGAGGTGTACTGTGCACCCTCCTCACCCTCTAGAAGAGAGGGACAGTGGTGTCTCTCAAGCACATGCTTGTGCAATGCTACCAGGCCAAAGCATGTCTGGTGTTCAAATGGCCTAAATGCAGAAGTTAGGGATATTAAAAAAGCTGATGGCAAACAGTGGATCTGGCCACTTTTTGTATTGCAAGTGTATTTTATGTGCATTTTAATTAGACTGCTTAATAGGGGTTATCAGCCTTTTACAGATGTCAACACATAAAATGATACCTGGAGGATAAAAGATGGAAAACCTTAAGCTCTGATTATGGCTGTAACCAGCTGGATCTGAAAAACCTGCATTCTCATTTCACATCACCAATTTATAGCAACCATACATGCATGCATTTGACCATGTGGCTGCCTGTACCTGTCTTCAAAAAGTGAAGGTGTCTTTTTCCAGTCATTGCTCAGAACACAGCCAGGTAGTTGTCTGGGTTTTGTGTGTGCCTGCAAAACTTGCTGACATTATTCAGCTGTGCCCACAAAAAGAAAATGTGGAGATCACATCAGGGATCTGATTGACTCAGACAAAAAACTTCTCATCAACCCGTGTTATTTTAGATTTCAGGTAGTCTGAATTTCATACTTATTGTAAATAGAAAACAAAATAATCTTCTAATACTGAGTCAACATTCTTGTAAATGCCTTTCTACCAAGGCAGTCTGAACTTTCTGTGGCAGCAGTTAGGAGTGATGCTGTGTCTTTAATGACAAGTGTCCAGACATCAAAGATTTTACATCAGATGACCCCGTGTCACATAACTGCCTATTCCTTGCACCTTCTCTTCTTTCTGTGTGCCACACAGGGAACTGCACTGGTGTCCCTATGGTCTCCAGCATACAGAAGTCAGCAGAAAAGACACCAGAAGGCACAAACACAAAACGTATGCACACTTACTCCAGAGATGCAGTGGCTCACAGCTGGGTAGCAGCATCAAACAGGATTAGAAGGTTTCACACAAAGTTCAAGAAGTTCAGCAAATGTGGCTGTAGAAAAGGGAGGAAAAAATCCCACTGCATGTGATGTTTTATTTCCAGACAGCAACTGTAATGATAATAATGAGTAAGCCATAGGTAAATGCATAACATCTCCCCAAGTGCTTAGAAACTATCCTGGGCCAGGGATTTCTCATTAGAACCAAAAAGTATAAGCACAAGTAATAAAGATTATTTGATCAGAGGGAACACTATTTCTTGTTAAGTACTTACAGCATCTACACAGCATTAATCCCAGCCTACTGACAGGGTCCACTCTACATTAAAATCAGTTTAGCAATTAAAAAAAAGAAAAAAAGAAAAAACCCAAAACTGTGTTGGCTTGCAAAGGAAATGTGATTTGTGAAGCTCTCAAGGTTTTGTTCTAAATATGCTGCTTTCAACACTTTGAATCTTCAGATCAAAACAAAATGCTACTCTAATGTGACGTGTTCTACCCAACCCATAATGACCCAATAGCATTTTATTGGGTCCATTGCTCTTATTATTGTCTTTCAAGGAATAATAGCAGTGCTTGTTTGAGATTTGAAAAATTAGGATTAACAGGATAGAAAAGAAGAGGGCAGCTGTCTGCTGCCTAATCCACATTATCTATCCACATAAGGCAATCTGGTAAAGAAGTTTATGTGAGAAAAACCCTTCAAATCCAGATATTACTGCTTACCATGCTCCCTCTCCCACAGACAGAGAAAAATTACTGCTGTGCAATTTCACTTGCCATACTCACAACTTTCTACAGCCTCTTCTGTAGGAGAAAGTTTGTCTCTAAAATTGCAGCATCTACACTAACGTTTAATAAATTATGTTACAGTAATTTCTCAGGCATGTGAGGCAGATAAAAAAGGACTTTCTGGTTAAGAATTCATTCTTTGGGGTACTTATTTCTTATGACTCATAGGAGTTTGTGAGATTCTCTTGTTGTGATAGGCACAGTCACAATAACTGTGATACCAAACTGTGATAGCTGTGAAAGGCTCCCTAGAGAGTCAGGAGCTCAAATATGATTTAATTTCAGTTGGGTCTGTAAATCTCAGGAGCCTGCTGTAATCTCAGTCTATTATGAATTTATTATGATGTCTGCTGTCTCTCATGACAATTGCCAGGTGTGATCAAGTACCCTGGACAAAAAGCATCTTGTGATGAAATAATGCTCAGATTTTGTTGCAGCTTTGAGTTTTCGTGCTTCTCTGTCTTAAAAATATTTCAAAAGAAAAATCTAAGCAACCATAGTGGAATAATGTAAGCAGATCTGAAGTCAAAGAGCATAAAGAAGATTATTTAGGGCAAAGTAAAGGTCATTAAAGGAATGGAATGATAGGAGTTTTCACTCAAGTGGAAAACTCTTAATTATACGGCAGATTTCAAGGAAAGGAGACTGGAAGCCATTATAATTTATCTGCATTCAGTGCTTCAGGTCCTGTAGCAGTCCAACATTGCAATGCTTTGTATCTTTTCAGAATATAGAATTTCACCTGCAGAGAAAACATGTAACCTGGATTGACTAAAGCGTGGGGTTGCACACTGAGTTTCCTCGGTCTTCTTAACTCTTGCCATCCTTTTGCAGGAATTGCTGCACTTCAAAGACCTCTGTACCTCTCTTAAAATCCCCAGGCCTCTCCCTTTTAGTACTTAATCATCAGGAAAGAATATACTAAAGAATAAGAATTGTGAGCCTAATGAGTAAGAATTGTGTTTTCCTTTCTGTAGTGATTTGTTTACTTGCTGCATGTTATTCAGCTTCTGCATGGCTTTGTACACAGGGCTCCTGGCATGGAAAAGCCCTTGTAAACAAGGCAAACAAAACGAGGCTTCATGCTGTGTGGAAACCAGCTTGTTTATGTTGGTACACTTAGTAGATATTTTCTTTAAAGCATACCTTTGGTTTAACAAGATTTAAAAGTCTGTGTATTATTATATTCTCCTTTCATTCCTCGTGCTTTTGTTAAATTTTAAGAAGTTGCTTGAATAATGCATGATAGCGTATGAAGCACGGAGTAAATTTGTTAATCAATGACTATGAAATTAGAGATGAAAACAAGATAAAAACATCTTTTCAGTCATGCACTCCATATCCCTGTCAGAAGGTGTTTTTTTCCCCTGTAATCATCAGCACTTTCTCCTGTTTCTTTTTCAGTGTAGTAAGAGCTGGGAACTTCATCATTGCATTTGTGGGAATGAATTTTAATTTATTCTTCATATAAAACCTGCATTTTACCATGGTTTTTTTGTACAGTATTTAAATATCTTTTGGATATGCCTCCACAAATGACATTTCATACAGCTTATTCTGTAGCAATGTGTCCACTTTTCCATTGGCATTAAATCTCTTCAAATGTAATCTGAATCCGCTATTTATGGTTCAGAAATCTGTGGGAGTTTTGCTTCTACACAGTGATATGCTAAATAATTAAAACTTAAAATGTTTTTTTTCAGAGAAACCTTTTTGAATCACATCTGTTACTTCTTATAGGATTTTTCTCTCACAGCTGGTATTTTTTTTTCCTGTTTTTTTTTTTGAGTACTAATAACAATTCTTTACTATAAGCTTTGTCAACTGGCAGACCAACTGAAGTGACAGATGCTCTGCCCCCAACTTCTGATGGAATCACACAATGGTAGGGGTTGGAAGGGACCTCTGGCGATCATCTAGTCCAAATCATCTGCTAAAGCAGGTTCACCAAGAGCAATCTGCCCTCGGTCACATCCTGGCAGGTTTCGAATGTCTTGAGAGAAGGAGATTCCACAACCTCTCTGGGCAGCCTGTTCCAGTTCTCTGTCACCCTCAACATCTTTCCCAGCTGTTTCCCTCTTGACCTGGAAGTCCTGCTCTTCCCAGTCACACGACCCTCTTTCTGCTGGGGTTGCCATTTTGCCACACATTATACCCCACGTGTTCACAGAACTCTCTCAGTGAACTGGCAGGATCAGCTGCTCCCTCCCAATTTGCCTGTACACGGCACACGGAAGCCGCCATTTTGGACACCGTCTTCACCTCTGTGTTTCGCACTGCCCTGTGGCTGCCTGGCTGCCATGGCTTGGACCTGGCCCACCCACCGGATTTCGGTCAGGGCACCCTCTGGCTGCCTCTTGCCTTTGGATCAGGAAGTGCTGGTATATAAATATATATACTCATGTGTATTTACAAACACATAGATGACACCATCTGTTAGTAGAGAAAATCAGAACCAAACGCTGTCTCCAAAGAATGTGTGTATGAAAACAATAAGGAAAAGCCTCAAAAGGATTCCCAAGCAAGTCCACATGACCCGGGAGCGCAGAGCAGTAGGCCTGGGGATTGGACACTGTGTTCTGAGGCAGGTTTTGCTCAGAGAGGGCAGGTAGTGGGGGAACTCTCTGCCACAGCTCTGGCAGAGTGTATGGCTGCCTGTACCTTACAGAAAGTTTCATGAGCTCTGGCTCCCACAGAGCAGACAGCAGCAGTGTCCTGTGATCTACTCCTGTTCTTGGCCAGGCCTGTGCTGCTGAAGAAAGGTGAACAGGTGTAGAAGAAAAAAAAAAAACCTGGGAATTTGAGGGGCAAAAATGGGCTGCAGAAGCCTGAGCAGCAATCAATGTTGCTCATACTCTGTGTTCTCTGGGAAAGGTGGCCCTGAGCTCTGCTGAGGGTGTCCCCCCAGTGCTGGGGCACCACCTTCTCATACAGCCCCTGTCTGCCCACAGCACATCCTGCTTCTGCTGAAACCCCTTCCCTATTCTGGGTCCTGCCTAGCTGACCCAGACAGCAGCATGCTCTCCAAAGTCAGGCTCTTTCCCCAGGTCAGAGCCCTGCTACCAAACAGCCAGACCTTGTCCTTCAGCCTCTGTCAGAGAGGCAGCAATCTGAGGTGATTCCCGTGGAAAGGTAAGCGGGCAAGATTGGACTGAGTGGTTATTTTGAAACCAGCCTGAGACTGGTGGCTTCAATTTCAGGCTTTGCTGTATATTTCTTTTATATGTCTTTTGTGTGTCTTGGTTCCAGTGACGTGCCTGCAGGTTAGCTGAGGGGAGCTCTGGTTAGTGTGCTCTTTTTTTTTCATGGGTATCTATTTGGAAAGCCTGTTCCCCCAGCACACACTTGACCTCTGAGTACTTCAGTGATGAAATGCAGGTATCTAACTAGGGCCTTTATTTACCTCGGGACCCAGGCAGCAGCAGCACTCCTTTGTGAACCAAATATGCCAGTCTACTTGGTGTCAGCTGAATCCTTGCACCTCTCAGTAGAACAGTGCCCTGATGCCATGGATTTTTTCCTGTTGTCTATTTACAGGCCATCCATCTTTCACCCAGCATTTGGGTATCTGGTCAGAGTAGACACTGGAGAGACTTCCAGCCTTTAGTGGTATAAGTTTATGGAATTTTTGCCAGACCTCAGCATTCATTGCAGTAATTCTGCAGAAGGCCTGGATCTGACAGGGTCACTTTATTCTGTGCTACTGTAGTAAGCACCAGTCTGCCGGGGTTGCATAAGCTACAATGTAGTGCAAACAAGTTTTTGTGACAAGCATGAGAAAAGTACTGAAATAAAAAAAAAAAAAAAAAAGTTTCATTTTAAAGGCAATCCTCTCTACTTTTGTGGCTGTCTCATCCACACTCAACTAAACAATCTGTATGTCAGGGAACATGTCATAACAATTTATTGAAAGTGTCTACCCCATTACAAATGTTATCTGAGGTTTTTGGATTCTACTGAAGTGTTGATCATATATCATTTCTAGATCCTTATCTCAGGAGATAAAACAGCTCAATACACCAAACAAGAAATATCCCTCATAACACTAGTGGGTGGACTGCAGCTCTGTGTGTAAAAGGAGCACACAAAGCTGATGGAAGCTGGGAAGGTAATGTTTAACATTATTTGAGAGACACCGAAAACAGATGAAATTGCCACAGAAAAATACAAGAAGATCTTTTGGACTTCTATTTCGTCCAAATGGATGAGATAAAATAGAGGCTTAATTCAGGAAGTTTAAGCAAAAGGGTAAAAGTAATTATTGAAACAAAACTGTCATCAGTTCCAGCAGAACAGAGCATCTGCTCAAGATGGATATAAAATGGAGACTAACACTTCATAAGAAAATCTGAAGAACAAATTATCAAAGCAAGTGAGAAGACACAAAGTACTTTAAGGCTATGAAGACATTAGGAAACTGAGTGAATCACTACAAGTCAAGGCTGTAACCGAGATCAGGAGAGCACATGCTGGAAAGATAAGGGAAAATGTCTCCTTACCTCATTCATGGCTATTTTAAACATGAAGTGGTGGAGCTAAGTAGTATAATTAAACTCAGACAAAGTAATTGAACAAGGCAGCACTAATCCATCAGTTCTGTTGGAAGCACAGGGCAGTCACTAAACTGTAACCAATAACACCCATTACTAATATCAGCTGCTTCTGGGACTAAGCATCCCAAGGTTGAAGATCCTTCCTTATCCTCACAGCCTAGCTGCAGTGCAAGGATTACTGTCAGAACACGAATATCCTCTTTGAGTTAAGCAGAAGAGGGAACAATTTGGTACTGGCTTATGTTTGAAGAAGAGTGTTTTTATTAAAACCTTTGTTTCAGAAAGAATAGACTTAAACATTCTTCTATATCTCAGATATTTCCACATCCACCATTTCCTCCTTTAACTGCTTTTTCTACTCTAGGAGCTCTCACTGTAATCATGTAAAGCTATAGAAACTGCTCTGTACAAAGCCCCAGATGTCATTCTTTTACCCAGCTATTGTCCTTTTGGACTTGTCTATGAACCTGCAGCAATTTTTCCTATTCTGCTTGCCTCCTTCTCCTTCCCTGAGCAGCCACTTAAACAATAATCCTCTTCTCTTTGTTTATACAAAGAAAGGATACCTTTATTTTGTGTACTGTCCAGGTAAAGAAAACCAATTACGACACGACAGTGAAATGCAAGAGATGTGACAGCTTGTTTTGCAGTGCCACATTTCAACCATTATGAGACACCTCTGCTAATCAGAGGGTGGTCTGTCAGGCTCATAATTAAGAGTCAAAATGGTGCCTCCATTAATTGGCATGTTTTGGAGAGCTTTTTAAAATATTTGGTTATGCATACTATGGCCACTGTGGAAAACAGAACAATGAGATGTGTTTAGGCTGCTTTCTGCCAACTCCTCAGACAAGGACAAGGAGCAGGTTGTGACTTGGTTTTCTTCCAGCCTGCTCCCTCATGCCCTTCTGTCTCTCTGCTGTATGGGCAAAAACATGTTTGCACGACCAGGATGTGTAGAAATTCCCCCAGTGGGACCTATGCATGCTTAACCACACTGGCAAATGATTGCACAGCCCACTCCCAGTCAGCTGCAATCTGCAAGTCTAGGAATTCCCAAGGCACCTGCAAATATCAATGACAGAAAGATTTAGGATAGAGGTAAGAAGTTTAGTGAAAAACACAGCTTTAAAATATTTGTATAATATATTTACTAGTATCTGTGTTTTTTGGAGTTGTTCGTTCTTGGTAGGGTTTTTTTGTTTTGGTTTTTGTTGTTTTGTTTTGTTTTGGTTTTTTTTTTAAATTGTGGATATCCACAGTTTAGTTGGGAAGATGAAAATATTACTGAAGATAATATCTGTAATACCTATAGTCTATTTTTGGGCATATCTCTTTCTAAAAATACTGCTCTGTGTGTGCATTAGATTGCAAAGAAGGCACCTAGAAGAACTAGCTAACTCTTATGTGTTTATTAGGATAACTTGTTGCTAAAAATTACCTTCTGGTGAATAATAATGCAGTATTATGAAATAAATTTAGAAGCTATTAAGATTTTTAATCTCCAAGGTGACTATGGTATAAGATACCACCTATTTTTAGAGAGTAAATCAAAGCTTTTTCAACCTGCTGGAACTCTCTGAAAATGTTGAAAGAAGTAGGGGGTGAAGAAGAATGGATGAGTGTACTGTGTTTAAAATTGCAAGCAGAAGACTGGCTGAAGGCCTTCACAAGAGACTATTAAGAAACTTTAGTGGTCAGAGGTTACATCCTGCTATGGATTAAAAGTGGTTAAAAGATAGACAAAGAAGCAAAAATAAATAACCAATTTTTCAAGAGAAAAAAAGGTTAATAGTGAGTTGCCCCAGAGCTCAGCATTAGGAACTACCAGTCTGTTATGAAATATGTGTACAAATGACCCAGAGGAAGGACAAATTGGACTATTAGCTGCACAGCAATTGCACAATTATTTTAGTTAACCAGAAAAAGGTGGGAGAAACCTAGATATTTTCATGACAGGAAACACCTTAGATCAAAAGAATTAATAGATAAACCATTAAACTGTGAATCAAGAGATACTGATTCAGTGTATAACAGGGGAAAAATGTGTGAAAGTATTTCAGTTAATGTTGCCAATTTATGTTTGGGGGGTTTTTTGTGTGGTTTGGTTTTTTTTTTTTTTTTTAATTGTTTGCACAAAGCTGCTTGTTCTGAAGAAATTTGTTTGGAAATATGATTTATTGCTAGGATTTAATTTTTTGTGTAATTCAGGGGCTTATGCAGAAAATTAAATAACCTGGTGATCGAAGTGCCTACCTAGTTTGTAGGCATTCTGTCCCTCATTCAAATTTTGTTTTGTCTTTGTTGCACAAGAAGGTGAACAAGTCATCAGATTACTTTGTTTTTAATTAATATTTTGTATTGTGTGTATGTTGCTGCCTACATTTTTTATTTTTTTTTTTGTATGAAACTTTTCACATTCATGTTTTCATTAGATTACGAAGTTGATTTGGGAAAAGTCTCAGCTTAGAAGAAAGCAAATGTAGCCTTTGATTAACCTATTCCAGCATTTGTTTATGTCTGAGTCCCAGGAGTCACTACAGTCCTGCATTCATCTTTGGTCACCTACTTTCAAGAAATACTATTTTTTTTTAGCAATAGTTTCAGAGAAGATTTTTAGCATAACTAAGTCAATTCTGTACTGTTGCAGAACATAGATTTGAGGTGTAGCCTTAACCTGGATCTTCTCTGATCTGATTCGTCATGTGGCCACATGAAAGCACCACACGCTGCAAAGGGAGGAAAGCTGTTTGCCTCTTTTCAAACATGCTGTGATTGCTGCTGAATTGGAGCATAGAGACCCCAGAGGCTGAGATCAGAAAAACTTGGCTTTAGTAGATCAGAAAAATAACTGAGTAGGGATATTTCTGCTGTCTATAAATGCACATGACAGGTAAATTCCAGGAAGGGAAAGATCTATTAAAACTATTGCTGCAGGTAAGAGTTGTCATCAGAACTAATCACACCTGACTAAATTTACATGGATATTTAGGAGATGGTTTCTGGCAAGCAGAAAATGGAGTTCTGGACTAGTGTTTTGGGTTGGATAACAGAACATTGTGTTTGCTCCATGGTTGTGCACCTGTCCTGGTTGTTGCCTATGCTATGTAAAAGACTGTGGTCGTATTGCACTTTGGGTCAGACAGTGTTCTAGGAGAAAAGGGCATAACGTATATTTCTTGCAAGCACTTGCAGACTCTCAGGTTTGGAAACCATGCTGATTGTATGAGGTGAGCAGACGTGCTGAGAACAGAGCATGGAGGGAGCCTGCAACCTCCCCACAGACAGTGAGGATGCTTAGAACACACTGCAGTGTGAGGCAGCCCCCAGGCTGTTCTGTGTGTGTGTGTGTGTGTGTGTGTGTGTGTGTGCCTATGGATCTGCCTCACCCATGGTATCTGTGCTGTCTGGCTGAAGAGGAAGTGATGCACCTATAGTATTGCATTCACATGAGATGAAGGCCAGCAATCCCTTCAGGCTTTGGATCTCACTTTGAGTGTTAACAGTCTGTTTGCATCCTGGCTTCCACACAGAAAGTCTTTCCTTGAGCTGATTCTGTGTGGGACGAGGTAACCATTCCTCACTGACTTACTGTGCCAGGTCTTGTACTTCTCCGTTTTGGTTCAGCAACTTTATGATATCAGGTCTTTACAAAGGATCCCCTTTTACTGTATGTTTTATTGCTTCCATCAAAAGAGGTCAGTAAAGGATTTGAGATGCCATGATAATTAAAATGCTTGAAATGTTGGAAAGCACTTGATATTTCTACTAGTGTGCTATCAAAGTCAGAAAGGTAAGTAAATAAAAAGGGAGGACGTGAAAGAATCATTTAATATAAAGACGTCTATTAGTGTCGAAGATGTCCTTTAATTGTCTCATTTCATGTTGATCACTGGCTCTCCAAAACAACCTAGAAAGCTTGATATAAAAATGCCTAAGGGCTCAAATGAATAATACAGCTCTTCAAAACAAAGTAAATATAAAAAATGTGGTGTATGGTCCTCAGTTACTACAAAGATTATAAATATGTTGTATTCTGCTCCTCTGAGTAATCCCATGCACTGTTACAAGTAGATGATTGAAAGCATACCAGTCTTGGTAGGAAAGGGTTTTATTTAGAAGTGATGAAAGAATTTCAGACAACAGATGGAATAAAAAAGAGGTGCAAAGATGTGGAAAACAGTAAAGTGTTCAATAAAATGGAGGTCCTCAGATGTTTAGGAAATTATCTGTGGTTAAGACTTACTCTTTCCCTGTGAACAACCCCACCTACTGATTCTTCCAGACTGATTCACACCGTGCAGTAGCAAAGGAGTCTAAAGAGCAATGGACATCCACTGAGCTTTACCCAGATGGTGTTTCATATTTCTCAGAGGAAAAAAGCAATGGATGTGTTATGAAACCTTTCCCTGGGCAGGCAGTTAATGCCCAATGCACCAACGACAAAATACTTCACTAAAGAAGTATCCAGCAGACAAATACACTGCTGGAATTGCAAACCTTGCTGAAAAGATGGGAGCCCAGCCCCACAGAGGGGCTACCTAAAAGGGAGGGGGGAAGCAGTGTTGAGCTGTTTGAGGTATTGGTTGAGCTGGTTGCCTTGAATTGTAAAAGTGCTCCTGGTACCCTCCTCTTGCTTGCTCCTCGCCCTCTCCTCTTATGTGACTCCTCTTTGCTCTTCCCCCACCACACATGATTTTTAAGAATTCTTTCAGACATCTCAATACACTCTGTACAGCTGAAAGGTGCTCTCTTCCCTTTTTCAGGCCAGTAAACAGCAGAGCTGGAGAGAGACTAGATCATTGTCAAAATCTCATTGCCCTTTTGTTTTAAGTGGCTTATTCTTTCATACTGCTGTTGATCTTGTGCCAAGTATTGAATGCAGAGAGGAAAATTCAGCTTTTACAACAGCCGTTGGGAACATGTCTTGAGGGAGACATAAGCAGAACCACAAGAAATAGAGAAAACATCTCCTTTTCTTTCCTTTAGTGGCTGGGTGAGGAGCAGCTGGATCCTTGTTGTTCCTCTCCCTAGAGTCTAGGATACTGAGACAAAGTTTCCAGCACCCAAGATCTTTCAGTCACTCAAAGGAAAACATAGGTACCCTGCCAAAAAAAAAAAAAAAAAAAGAAAAAAGAAAAAAAGAAAAGAGAATAATTCTATATAGAATGGTAATGGGTCCAAGTTACTCCTGGGGAGATTCCAATTGGACATGAGAAGAAAAATTGTCAATAGTCGGAAAGGAGTTGTGCAATCTTTCAGAAATGATCTGCTGTGGCTATTGAACAATGTACAAGAAAGGAGCTCAGTTTGCTTCTGACCCTGCCTCAGAAAGGCATCAGGAGACCTTTGGAGAGTATAGGTGTGGGGATTAAAATGAGGTGATAAATTATTTTCTCCTCTCAGAAAAAGAGATGATCTCATTTATGTTTTTTTAGTTTCTTGTTAAAGTAATATACATCTGCTTTGGCTTATTAAGAATAGATGAGAAGCTTATAAAGTATCATAAGAGATGAAACTTTGAATTTCTGGCTGTGCAAAAATGAAACCAGGAAGGGCTGAAGAATCTGGGAGTGTCAACAAAGTGTGAGAATTATTCTGGGAAACAGAAGCCTGTGTACCCAATTCTTTCAGTGTGTTTATTTATTGCTGATATTCTTGTGCAGTACCAAAGTTTCATACCACTGCTGCCTAGTCATTTGTCTTCAGGAATGTATGAATGGGAATGACTTTTGCTGAACCATTTAAATGGGTGATTGCTACAGAGCACTGCAAGTGTTTCTGCACTGCAGGGGGATACTCTGAGCTTTATGGTATCACATCCAGTAATAAGATATGGTCCCAGCCTATTTGCTTTAAATGAAAATAATTAAAATACAGATTATATAGCTGAAGTTATATGCTACTTGGCAGGTGTAAAAAGCCTTGTACTAGCCTTGAGATATTGGTAACTGATGACTTTAATGTACTGTACTAGAACTAGTACACCAACGGCTTCCATTTGTTTTGTGTGGAACAACTACTCAATCAATCCATTACTTCTTATGTTGACTGAGCAGTTTGATGACTTTTCTTTTTACTAGTCTCCTTGAGCTGATAAACAAGCTTGCTTGCAATAAAGGAAGGATTCCTGCTTTATTGTAATGACTAATTCTCTGTCTTTGGAGTTGACAGCAACTCCTTCGTGCTAGGAAATGAGATAGACAGAAATCCCTAGAGTATCCTACAGCACTTCTACAACTGACCACATTAAAAGTTCTTCCAAAAGATGGGATGTCATTTCATCCTGTAGGAATCTTGCACACAGGAGTCTTTGGTGTGTTTAGAAGGTGACAAAAAAAAAAAAAAAAAAAAAAAAAAAAAAAAGCAAAAATCAGGTTCTGCGAATTGTTTATCTGGGTAGTTCATGGAACACGCCCCAGTCCCACATCTTCTTTGTGCAACTCTGTGCTTATGACCTCCTCTTTAGTTCTGTCTCCATTCACTTGTTCCAGCCTTTCAACAAAATTCCACAAAACAATTGTAGGTGGGCAGGTGGTCAGCTACAGACATTTCTTGTCCTCTGTTTTTTTTTTTTTCTTCACTTTGTTTAATCTCAGTAAATATTCCTACTTTTCACTCATCACTTCTGGGTCTGGGAAGAATTTCCTCATCTCTGTCTGTACATCACCAGCCTGTAACAGCAGCTTCTCATTCCCAATGGGAAGCTTGCACCTGGAACTTAATTATTCATTGTTTAAGATCAGAAAGTGCCAGTCCCTGCCCTAAGGAATGCACAGTCTCACTGAGTGAGGGGCCAGGATTGCTGGTGATGAGTGGTTGGGACTCGAAAGGGAAGCTGAAGTAACAGTAAATGACAGTGAGGCTTTTCTTTAGGCTGCTGTGTTGGAAGTATCTGTGACCATTTCTAACAATTATTTTTCTGTTGCATCTTTTTCCAAGGTAGAGAGAACAAATCTGAATCCAGTCTACCTAAGAAGGCTGAAAACTGAGGCATATGCTACAAGATTCCTCTGAAACACTTGCTGCTGACCACTAGGAGATACAGACTTCCTCAGGTATGATCCACTGTAGCAGCTGCCATGTCCCTGTAGAACATCCCAATTTGAAGGATTCTTTGGCTGTCTGTAGTCTTCAGGGATATGTTTCAAAGTACATTTGTACAAATGAATGCATAAAAATGAGATGACCCTCCCTTTCTCCTGTTAATGGACCACTTTTGATTTAATCACATATAAAGATCTATGGAACATCACAGAGCCACTCAGGTTAACTGCAGACAGAACCTTGCACTGGTTTCCTATGAGCTGCATGTTTTGCCAGTCTGTGAATGTCCCCTGAATCACAGCACCTTGTTTCTACTTTTTGACTCCATGATCATCAAGGACTTAGCACAAATGAAAGTAGGAAAATAATGAATAAATGTGGAAAATATTAACATGAAAAATCTTAACTAATGCAAATGTGACTATTTTAGGGCTGTGGACACTAAGAGATTCACTGATTAACTGGCTGAATTTGAATAAAGGTTTTCACACAACTGTTTTACTTAGTAAATAGTTTATCTCATCCCTCTAACCTTTTGGGGAAAGTGGTGAAGCAGAACAAAGGACCTCCTGAAGCAAAGTATTGTGACAACTCTAGCTGATTTAAGTGAGATTTTGAGCAGCACACATTGGCATCATGCAGTAAGAGGAATCCAAACATATGTGCTTTGGAACATATGTCTCAGATCTGAAGAGTTGATCTACACCATAAATCATATATTGGCAGAAATCAGAATGAAAACTAGAAATAAACAATTTCAGAAGGAAAAGAGTAGTGCTTCAGAAATTAAATTTATGTATCATTTGTTCAGTAGACAAGTTTAAAAAAACTTTATGAGTGATGACTCAGATTTTTACCTGTGATGTGACTTAGAAAAGCTGGAATCTTACTGAAGTAATTTCTTTAATGGAAGAAAGATGGTGCTATTACAAAATGTGACAGTTAACAATATGTTGAGGGGGGAGAAGAGTCTGAAACTAAATTGCTTGACTTTGCATAAGAAATTGCTGGCTCACATTATGAATTCATAAATATAAAGTTGGAGGGGGGGTGCCTCATTAAATGAAATAAAAGCAGTGGGGGGAAAAAAGAAAAGCATTGAGAGTCACTTTTCCTACTTCAAGCTCATGGGAAAAACATAACCATGTGAGGTGGAACACATTCTGCATTCTAGTTTTTGCTTCCTTTATGTGTGTGTTAATAATTCAAATAATTTTGAATGCATAAAGCCAAAATTTCAGTATTAGACAAAGCTGGCAAATAATTTATCAACTGCAAAACAAATAGTTGCCTTTAATTGAAAGCAGCCTTCCTGCATTCTGCAACAATAACCCAACCACTGGGGCTGGTAATAAAATCACATGACTTCTTTAAGCCAGTTTTCTAGAATAATCTAATGTTCTGATATTTACATTATTAATGTGTTTATTCTCACAATTCATTTTGATATAATTGACTGAAAACTACCTAGCTAGCTCCCTTTCTCCCTGCTTCTTAACTGTTGTCTTGATCTGCATCTCTGTTTTAACAAAGGTACACGTATGCACCCATGCAAGACACGTGGCTCTACTTCCACCTCATAACACATCTTACTTCCCTGGTGTCACTTGTCCTGCTTTATTACACAGTAAGCTCCTGCTGTGCTGTGGTTTACAGGGTGTGATCCTAACTGGCACTGGC
Organism: Corythornis vintsioides; assembly: GCA_025447755.1. Lineage (NCBI taxonomy): Eukaryota > Metazoa > Chordata > Aves > Coraciiformes > Alcedinidae > Corythornis > Corythornis vintsioides. Next base: position 73,336 of record JAOEGS010009491.1, read on the forward strand.
AAATGGGCCTCAGGGAGACTACTTGTGTTCAGTGAGACTGTTTACCAACTTATGAACACTAAGCACGGGCACAAATCATCACAAGACTTAGCAACAACAAAATAAATCCACAAAAAAGAAAGGAAGAGAGAGACAAAATAGTGATGGGTGTTTAAACATCAGTCATGCACCTACATAAATGATTTATTGGAAGATGATGATCATCACCCATGGTTATAGCAGTTGAAATTTGGAAAAAATCTACATTTTTTCCCCAAAAGGTAAAGTTGGGGGTTTTGTTTGTTTTTGTTTTTGTTTTTTTACTATTTTATTTTTTCTTTCTGCCATGGATTTCATTGTGCTAATGGTAGGTTGCTTTTGGAAGGACAGGTTGAACTTTGAAAGAGGCTGAAGAACTCTCCACTACTAACCACTGAAGCAGTCCAGGCAGTAGCAGCACTACCCTCACCCCTGTTTAACCCTGAACTGGAGAGTTAACCTTTTAGTATCTCTCTCCTGTATCCCAGTTGGTGGGCAATTTTGTTCCTGACCTCTGTGTTGAGATTGTAAAAAGGATGCTCATTCCACTGATTTTTTTTTTCTGCTCTTTCTTTTTCATATGTAGTGGGGAGGAATACCTGTAGGTATGACCTTAAATCAAATAGTACCTGCAGATATAATCTTTAATCCACTAGCATCTGGGTTGAGACTACTAAATTCACAGAATCACAGAATTGTCACAGTTTAAAAAGACCTCTAAGATCACCACATCCAACTGTCAACCTCCTAAAAAAACCAAACCCAACCCACCCCTAAAAAAAAAAAAAAAAAACCAAAACAAAAAACCACCCCAAAACACACAAAACAAAGGAAGAAAAAAACAAACCAATCAAATCCCCAGGATCAAAAACCACACCCCATCTCACCATCCCACTAAAGCATGTCCTAAAGTTCCTCATCTATACCATTTTTTAATACCTCCAGACATGGTGACTCCACCACCTCCCTAGGCAGCCAGTTCCAGTGTCTGACTGCTCTTTAAGTAAAGAAATACTTCCTAATATATAATCTAAACCTCCCCTGGTGCAGCTTTGGGCCATTTTCTCTGGTCCTGTCATTTACTTGCCATTCACAAGCCATTAGTGTGGCCTGGGGTAGTTGTGACTGAAATGCAGGACCCAGCACTTGGCCATGTGAAGCCTCATGCCACTGGCCTCAGCCCGTTGATTGAACATGGCCAGGTCCCTCTGCAGAGCCTTCCTGCCCTCAAGCAGATCCACACTGCCACCCAGTTTGGTGTCATCTGCAAACCTACTGAAGGAAGCACTCAGTCCCCTCATCCAGATCAGTCATCTGGGACCTCCCCTGATATCCAAGAGATTGGATCATCATTACAAGTCATCGGGCTGCCTCTTCATCACTACCATGGAGTTAAAAGCTTCATTTTCTTCTAAGATGAGTTACAGTTCAGGTTGTTTCTTTGCTGCCTGTAGTACATGCATGGGAAAAATGGAGGCTGCAAATGACAGAAAGGTTAATGACTTAGGACAGAGGATCTTTTAAAGCTTTCAGTTATGAGTATGCTTTCAAACTTTCTATCATGCTTCAGATAAATGATTCAATTTTTTTTAGCAGCAGTCACAAGAGCAGTATTGCTTTTGTGATGTTTGCTGACTCTATGTAAAACCTCAAGGCATTTCTGTGGAGATGTTTGTGTTTGTTCCCTCTATAAAGACATTTTTCCAACTGGGCAGTAGAGGATATCAAAGGGAGATTAGGCCCAGTGTTATGTCAGGCTGGCAGCCAGTCATTTGATGCCAGCATTTCAGTGGCTGTGAGATGGATGGCAAATTTCTGAGCCTTTCTGAAAGGTCACTGGTGAGAGCAGAAGGGCCAGACCTGGCTACATGTCTCTTTTAACAAAGCAGCAGGGCCCAAGGTGGATGGAGCCCAAAGGCAGTTAGAGTCAGCTTACACTTAGAGCAGTTTGCCCTGCAGTTGGATGTCTTTCAGAGGAAGCTTCTTTCCAGACTCACAGCAGACAGATCAGAGAGTATGGTGCAGAAAAAGAACAAAAGGTAGAAACAATGTCATGGTGAGGCTGGTGTAGTGACAGAACCTCAGATGATTACTGGGTGGGCTTCAGTGACATTCTTCAGGGGATGCTCTAAAAGATATTGGGCATCTTGGCTGATGAGAAGCTCATTATAGGGTTGAGTGTTTATGGGTAAGAATCAGGGTGAAGGCCAACAAGGCAGGTGTCATGGTGTCAGTCTGCTACAGACCACCCAAGCAGGGTGAAATGGCAGACAAGATATTCTCTAAGCTGCTGGAAGAAGGCTCAGGATCACTAAACCTCACTCTCACTGGATACTTCAACTTACCACATGTCTGCTGGAAAGGAAGGGAGGAAAGGGAGGGAGGAAAAAGTCCAGGAGGTTCCTGGAGTGTGTGGAAGACAACTTCCTGACACAGCTGGAATGGGAGGCAAGTAGGAAAGGTCCCCCCACTGTTGTCTGCAAACAGAAGGATGTGTGGCTGATTGCTGGAGGTCATCTCAGGCACAGCAATCATGAAATTATAATAATTATAATAATTTTTAATTCTTGAAGAAGTAAAGAGGAGGAAGAGGAGGGTCCACAGACCTGCTACTTTGGACTTCTGGAGGGCAGACTTTGGCCTATTGAAGAGCCTGGTTGACAGAGTCCCTTGGGAGATAGTCCTGAAGGACAGAGGAGTTCAGGAAGGCTGAAAACTTCGAAAACAAAGTCTTTAAGGCACAGGGTTTTGTAGTCTGTAGAAAAGGAGAGTGAGGGGAGACCATATTGCTCTCTACAACTACCTGAAAGGAGCTTGTAGTGAAGTGGGAGTCGGTCTCCCAAATAATAATCAGTAGGACAAAAGGAAACAGCCTCAAGTTGTGCCAAGAGAGGTTTAGATTGGATATTAGGAAAAATTTCTCCACCAAAAGGGTTGTCAAGCTGTGGAAGTGGTGGAGTTCCCTGGCTGCCCAGGGAAGTGATGGAGTTTCCATCCCTGGACATATCTGCAGACTGTGTAGAGGTGTTGCTGAGGGACATGATTAATGGTTGAATGCCACAGAAAGGTCTTTTCCAACCTAAATGATTCTATGACTAAATATAAAATGGCTGAGCAATGATTGAATTATTTTTTTTTTTAGAATGTCTGAAAAAGCAGCAGGAGAATAGAAAACACAAAGTGTTTTTACACCACATAGAGGGAAGAGTCTGGGAAATATGATAAAAATTAAGTTCATTAAATCCAACAACAGTATTGAGACATTTTTGTGATAATGTTCACAGAGACTTCAGTGCTGTATCTGGAGAATTAAATGTAATGAGTCAGCATGAGTTTGGGAAGCAGAAATTATGACAAACAATTCTGATTGCATTTTTAAATGCAATAATGATTGGCTTACATAGAAGGAAACCTGGTAGACACTTTTTAGATGGAATTTAAGGAAAGCTTTCAACAAGGTTTCACATGATGGATTACTGCATAAAGCCTTCTAAATATGGATTAGGTGATGAATGCTTTAGATGGCTAAGAAATTGCTTGGAAGATAATAATGGAGGAATTAAAAGAGCATTTTGTTCACCAAAGCTAGGATCTTTCATGAGAGTCCTTCTAGTGGCTTCAGCAGGACTTCTATCAGGACTGTGATGTGAAACAGAAGAACACAGGACCCTCTGGTGGCTGTGTGCCTTCACATTGATAATTTAGATGGTGCTGTAATACAGGAGAAAGTAATTTTCAAATAGTTGATATGTTTTATTACCACATGGTGAAGAAGAATTCGAGGGGTTCTGAAGCATATCTGGACACACTGGCTCACACACGCCGTGCAGGGCAGGACTGTGCAGAGGTCCCAGGAGGGATGTCCAGAGGGGCTCATAGCTCCAGAGACTCAGGCTGCTGGGCTGGTGAGCTCAGTGCAGAGCCACGGTGATAGAGCTGGACTTCAATGGGCTCTGGAATTACTTGAGGGTCAGCTAATTGGTATTTCTTGTGTCCTCAGCATGACGTGTGGCCTTTGGCAGAATTGCCTGGCTGGCTGAGATGAGTCTCTCAAGGTTAACAGGACAGATCCATGCCTGGATCAGGTGTCAAATGGTGGCACCTTTCAATGGAACAGCAGTTTTTAAATCAGTTCTTGCTAAGAGTGCATGGAGGAGGAATAGCTGATGTCAGCAAATGAGCTACTGTGAGAGAACTGGGATCTGAATCTATTATAAATAGGCATTTCACACAGGGGTTCCAGGACTTTATTTTAAGAAATGTGTGTTGCTCTCCATTTAAAGTTTAGGCCAGCAGGCTGTATCTCTGCTGCTTCAATTAGATCTCTCAGGGAAAAGGTGTTCTACTTTGAGTCATAGTCTGGCATGCAGAAGAAAGATTAATATTTTAAAACACTATATCTAAAGCTCATCATAATAGGTCATTACCTTCCAATACAGCTAAGGGAGCTAATTCATAAAGAACTGAAACAATTTGCCCCACAGGTCCACTGCAGAGTTGGGAACAGAATTAATGTCTTCTAAAGCCTGGCACAATGCCCCATTCACTACTCTAATTAGAAAATCATATCAGTTTAGGAACGATGAATGATACAGGCTTGAAGATGATAATAGAGGTATGTACATTTGGCATGAAGCCCTGTCTCCAGAATGCAACTGAACTTGTGAGAACTGGTGTGGCTTTGACTTGCAAAAATTAATGTAAGTGATGGCACATTGTATTGGAGCTGCCCAAGAACTGGTGCAAATCTTAAAGTTTTGAAGAGATCTGAAAGAAACCAATTAAATGATCACTCTAATCTGTTTCATAGTTCTTACACAAGCATAGGAGGAGATGATCTTTGCCTTTCTGAGCTTGTATTTTGAAATGCTGTAAAATTCAAAAAAGTATATGGGAGCATCAAACTTCCTTTTGTTCTCTTTATACAGTCCTGAGCACATTGGCACATGGGACTTCTGCAGGTTTTTTTCACATAGTTATCTCCTATTTAATCTTCTCATTTGTTTTATTCAGTTACTTCATTAAAGGTGATAGGTACTTTGAAGATAGTTTTGATGAATGTTTCCAGCTACTAAAATACTGCACATGTAGGACAGATGCATTGGAAATTAAATCCAGCATTTCCTATAGTATAAAAAAAAGGATTAATTGGAATAGAGATAGGTGGAGAATGGGCAAGTAAACTTTCATAGTAGTCCTGCTTTCATAAAACAGTCTCTTCCAACATTAATCTTTCTGTGATTCTGTGACACCTGGATTTTTATTTTGTTTTAAAGACACCAACATTGATTCAGTAAAGCAGAAAACAATAGCAAAAACATGTGTAGGGTAATTTTGACTGACAAATTTGTTGAGACTTGTACATGTAAAAAATATTTTGAAGTCTTTCTTGTTTTTTATGGGACAGTAGCCATCTTTAATCTCTTTTTAGTTTGATGTTAAAGTTTTATTAATTATAATCAGCAGATAGTTAAACATACCTGTTAAAGCTTTGAGCTAATTGAACGTTGTCTTTGAACATGATGATTTTCAGTAGAATGATTGTAATGTCATTGCCTTGCAGTAGTGAAACTCTGAGCTGAGCCATAGATAGTGCTACTCCCAGAAAAAAAAAAAAAAAAAAGGTAATGCTGTGAATGTGAGAGCTGAATAATGAACTGGCAATGAAAACATAATAGCCCATGGCCAATGGCATGTCTCCTACAATATGTTCCTCTGCAATGGCTAAGGCTGTGCATATTTCAATTTCTACTTTAAAATGTTCATTCCCTAATTTCCCATCTTTCTCCTTCTTAAAAGTAGTATCCAATAATTTCACAATTATTTTTGAATAATTACACCAATTTAAAGGAAATGAACATTGAGCATCAAATAGCAAGGTGAAGATTTTCAAGTCAAATGGCTATAGAATTATCTATAAGACTCCAGCATTTGAATCCCCACAGACATGAACCTTCATAGTGTCTTTTGCCAAAATGCAGTTGTGATGAAAGTTTGAAATTATAATTTTCATATAGTGCAATGCTATATGTTGACCTTGCAAAGACATTTGATAGAACAGATTGCATGTAGTCAGCTGTAGGGATTTACTTTAGAACTGTAGCAAAGTAGATGTGGAAGAGGGAATGTAACAGCATATATTCCCCTCTTTAGGTTTTGAACAGATTGAAAGGGACTACAGTCAACATTCAAGTGTTTCTTTATTGTCATGCATATTAAAATCCCAGAGTAAAACTTTGCATTTTTATTCCTGACTGTTTATAGAGCTAGTAGTATTCTCCATGCAAAAGTGCAATATGAAAACTTGTCTACATCAGTCATTTTGAAGTAATTGCTTTAATTTGGTGCTGTGGCTGAAAGGGAACACAAGCTTGGTGTCATCTCCTAGCAGTCACTTTTTCAACTATTTCCTTTTTTCCAGCTTGACAAATAACAAATGCTTGGTGGTAACTTCAAATTGAAAATTCATTGCCAGCCAGATGATAAGAAACACACCAAATATTGGATTTCACTATATAAATAAGCATATCCAGAAGAACAAAGAAGGTTCCGATGACTTTCATTTGTTGTACTGCCTTGGTTATCAAATTTCCCACTAATCAAAACTTTCATTTCTGTCATGTCCCTGACAGCTTTACATACCATATTTATTTATCATGCTCCTCTGTTTATCAAAGTTCTGTATATAACATCTCTCATGCAGAGGAGTGACACTCTGCATACACAAATGCAGCTGGTATTTGGCATTTTGACTTGCAGCCCTATGTTTTTTTAAGCCAAGATTTAAAGGATAAAGGAAAATTGCCATTGTCTGTGAACACGAGAACAAAATGCCTTTGCTTCCTCTGAGAGATGATGAGCAACTTGGAAGAGATTACAATGCAGTGTGCTTAGAAATCCCAGTTGGTGAGTGCTAAAGAGCTAGGAAGCTAACAAAGGAATTTGATTGCCTACATAGAATAGATCTTAGTTCGAAAACAAAATCTGGGACTTGATTTTTATTATGACTTGGTGTCATTGGTAGGATTAACTGCATCCTTGTCATCTTTGTTTCTCTTCCTTTTGTTTCTCTGAACTCACATATCTTGTGCTTTCATACATTTTAGGATGCTCTCCCTAGGTCTTGCTCAGTCTCAAATGCAGCTCAGGGGAGAGTATCCACCTTAGTTGTCAACAGGGAAACTGGGTTTTAATTCCCATGGTTTTATCATTGGCCCAGACTAGCTTTGTGTAGAGAAAGAAGATGGGTCCACATAGGAATGAGATGGTACTGGTGAGTGTGGAATTCATACTGAAATGTATGTCAGGTTCCCGGATGTAGTGAAAGAAAAAGAGGAACAAATTACTTGTTTCTTTGGACCCTTTGAAAATGTGACTGTAAATTCACTAAAATTAATTATTTATTTTTTTTTTAAATCCTGTAAATTCTAAATTTAAGGGATAATCTAGAAAGCCTAAAATGAGTATCTGACAGGACTGACTGTTCTTTTTCAGAGTCAAAGGGTTACTCAGATTTCTCATTTAGGTAAAATCTCCAGTTATAAACAAAAACTTCCTGCTACTTGAACTGGCAGATGTCTCTAGTGTCTGTAAACAAGCTCTGCTCAGCTTGGCAGGCTTGGGCACCAAAAACAAATGTGATTGTGAAGACAGCAAGAACTTATGGAGGAGTTCAGGGAGTTCCTATGTGAGAAGGAAGCTGCATAACTTTGATAACATGGGGACTGAACCATAATGAAAAAAGTTAGCACGGCCATCCCCACTCTCAGCCAAGATGGTGGGGTTTTTAGTGCTCACATGCAACTCTAGAAGTTTCTTTTCAGCAATGCAGCATTCTTACAAAGTCAGTCAGGGATTTGTCCCATTGCTCACACTGCCCATCAGGGGTATCCAGTCTGAGGGAAGAGTAGAGGGTTCTACTGAACGTATTTTCAGGATCATTTCTGCAATGATAAATTCTTTACAGGATTACAACTGGAAGCAATAGCAGATGTTTTATTACTTTTATGCAGAGGTGGATCCAAGTCAGTATTAAATTTTAGTGAATCTTAATGAGCCCTGAACACAAACTGAAAAAGGATCCTAGTGAAAAGGCATTTACTGCTGCTTAGAGTAGATTACTCTGGTAATTTATACTAATCAGGGGTATCTGTAGATCTTAGTGTGGGCTGGAACTGAACCTGAAATCCTTATCTCCATATGCAGTGTTGTAGAACTACAGTTCCTGGAAGAGGTGGTTATATAATCTGGGACTCCCACTTTTCTAGTGGAACATAATGTGGCTGTATATGAAAAGATGGCATGATAATTTCAGATGTGGAAAATACACTTAAAAGTTTGCTTTTTTCTTTCAAACTCCCTTGGTCAATGGTGTTCATGTATTAATGAACATTAATAATTTTAGTAGGTGACTGAATGCTTTAAATTTTCCAGTTCCAGGTTTATGCTGTAGATGGTTTGCTCTGAGTTAGATCATGAACATGTCTTCTCCAAAGTTATTCTCAAAGGCAATTTTTCAGACATTTTCTTTCTTCTTTAAGAATAATATCTAATAATCAAAGCCTTTTTTTTTTTTTATTCTTAAAGGTGTCTTAAATTCATCATAATTTCCTAAGACAAGAGGAATTTCCTTTCTTTGTCTAGCCTGTCTCTTGTTCAGGATAATTGCTGATCAAACAGAAATTTGAAGGAGCCCTCATTTGCAACAAACTCTTTATCTTTGTAGTGCTTCTCTTTTTTTTTTTTGTTACTTTATTTCATCCTTTTCTGCTCATTTTATATGCTGTAAAACCCTAGCAAACAAATTACAGCTTATAATGAACATCTCTTGCATGATAATTATGTTTTATGAATAAGCAAAGAAGTGATGGTCCAATCTGCTGCAGAGAAAAGCTGGTAAAAATGAGAGGTTCTTGCTGCTCTTTGATCTTACTTCTGTGGTATGTGCATTCACTTAATGGGTCATTGAACTCACAGAATCACAGAATCACAGAATGTTAGAGGTTGGAAGGGACCTAGAAGATCATCTAGTCCAACCCTCCTGCCTGAGCAGGATCACCTAGACTAATTCACCCAGGAACAGATCCAGGCAGGTCTCAAGTGTCTCCAGAGATGGAGACTCCACAACCCCCCTGGGCAGCCTGTTCCAGAGCTCTGTCACCCTCACTGGGTGAAAGTTCTTCCTTGTGTTGACCCTAAACCTCTTGTGCTCCAACTTGCACCCATTGCCTCTTGTCTTGTCATTGGATGACACTGAGAAGAGTCTGGCTCCATCCTCTCTACACTCACCCTTAACATATTTATAAACATTAATGAGGTCCCCCCTCAGCCT